>PITA01004787.1:0-118904 GCA_004023965.1 Spilogale gracilis
CCCTTCCCTTCCTTCCCTCCTTCCCCTTACCTCCTTCCTCTCTCTCCCTCCTCCCTTTCTCCCTCCCTCCCTTCCCTTCCTTTCCTTCCTTCCCTCCTTCCCTCCCTTCTCCTCCTCCCTTTCCTTCTTCAGTTTGTTTCTTCCCACTTGTTATTCCAGTAGTGAGTGTAGAGGAAACAAATACAAATTTTGAAAGCTGGCAGATGGAGGGTTGAATCCAGCATTTGCCCTCACTGTTGTGGGACCTGGAGGAAGGCACAATTTCCAAGTCTCTCAATCTCAGTGAAGGTCTCCTAATTGGTTATTTTGAAGATCAGTAATAATGGTAGGTATTTAAGTCAATATATGGTATTTATTATTAATCCAAGCAATTTACTATCTAAATTATCCAAATTTCACTTAATTATATTCTGCCTTGTCATTTTACTAAATTCTCTTAATGTGTATTTATTGATTTGGACTTTTAGTCTCTTGAGTATAGATTCTGTTATGGCATGCAAATTCTTGATGGCTAAAATATTTTGGAGTAAATACATAGTATAATTCAGGTTGACAAGAGCATCTTTCCATGAATTAAACAAAATTTAAAGCTTGATTATATCTTTCAAGGTTGACTCTTTGTCTTAAAAGATAAATGGACATTTTGGACCCAAGATCTAAATGTGCTAGGAGGAAAAATACACTCATTTAATTTTATTTTCATTGAAATATAAGTGATAATGAGACAAAAAAAATAAAAAATAAAAATGAGAGCAATGATCTGCCCTCCAGCTGCCCAGACCAACCAGGGGTAGGCAGAAGGCTGAGCAGTACATCCTTGTTTGATTGTTTGTGTGTATCATGTATCAGTGTCATTCATCATCACTCCAATGAGTGCCATCTATATGCCAGGCACTGTCAAGACCCTGGTGATATGAAGACGGGTGAGACATGTTTTGTGTTTGAAATGGACAAAGGCAGGAAAGGAATTTAAATTTAGCCCCCCCCCAATAATCTTGCAGTGTAATATGTATATGGAGTCTTCATTCAGTGAACTAGTGTTGATTCTCTGTAGGGAACTCTTCCTTGTCTGGAGAGCACCATTGCAATTCCTCTCCAGTTCATGAAATCAAATCATCTACTCATTCTATGTCTTCTTCACTTCTCTCCTGCTCAGAACTCAGAAAGAATGGGTAAAATGAAAGCATTTTTATAATGGGCTTTATGCAGTATTTCAGCTATGAACATTTATACTTCCAGCATAAATCCATATTACAATTGCATTAAAAGAATACATCATTATTTTGAATGCTAATGTTAAGATGTTTTCCTGAATATAAGTTATTTTGTGGAAGGCCAAGGATATAATCCTGGCATTGTACTGAGTAACTACATCTTAAGACATATTTATGGCTGTTCTCACTCTTAATAGCTACCAGTTACTGAGCATTTATTGTATGTCAGATCCTGACACACTATGGTATATATTCAGTCTTATTTAAGCATCACTTCTTTGTTTATAAAGTCAATATTGTTGTCCTAATTTTATGCAGGAGGACACTGAGACACAGAAAGTCTAAATAATTTCCCTATGTCACGAAGCTGAAAAATAATTGAGTGGTCATTTGAACACAGGCTTTTTAACTTCAGATTTATCAAATTCTAAAATCCTTGACCCTTAAATCTACTATACAGTTCTTTTTTTTTTTTTTTTTTAAGATTTTATGTATTTGACAGCGAGGAGCAGTTACAGAGGGAACACAAGCAGGGGGAGTGAGAGAGGGAGAAGCAGGCTTCCTGCCGAGCAGGGAGCCCGATGTGGGGCTCGATCCCGGGTCTCCGGGATCATGACCTGAGCCAAAGGCAGTCGCCCAACCAACTGAGCCACCCAAGCGCCCCTACAGTTCTTTTTTTTTAAAGCTTTTATTTAAATTCCAGTTGGGGTGCCTGGATGGCTCTGCTGGTTAATCATATTCAGCTCAGGTCACCATCCCAGGGTCCGAGGATCATGTCCTCATGTCCTGCATTGGGCTCCCTGCTTGGCAGAGAGTCTGCTTCTGCCTCTAACCCTCCCCTCTGCTTGTGCGCTCTCCTTCTCTCTCATACTTTATTTTACTCTCTCAAATAAAAAAGATCTTTAAAATAAATAAATAAATTCCAATTAGTTAACATCCAGTGTTATAGTACTCTATTTAGGGTGCCTGGGTGGCTCAGTCAGTTAAGTGTCTACTTTTGGTTCAGGTCATGATCCTGGAGTCCCAGCTTCAAGCTCCACGTAAGGCTCCCTGCTCAGCAGTGAGCCCTCTTCTCCCTCTGCTCCTCCCCCTGTTCATGTGTGCTCTCTCTTTCTCTCTAAAATAAATAAACCTTTTTAAAAAAAAAAGAAGTCTGTTTAAGCTGGAGGAAATCTGCTATATAATCTTGTAATGAACATGCTTAGATATTGTTCACAATGATTTTAAAGATGGCAGATATGTATTAAAATTCACTTTGGGTTTTTCTGAGAGCATTTTTTCCTCACAAGGGAATATCTTCAAAGGGAAAAAATATTTCAAGAATGTATATGAGTTTTATTTTGCTGTTGAGTTCTCTCTTACTAGTTATGGCAGTTACAGATTTTCAGTTAAGGGCTTGATTGGAGAAGATTCCTATTGTTATGACTATCACTCAAAGTTACCCTGATTTCTCTGAAATTACAGAGAAATACAATGAGGATATTTGAAACTAAGAATATTATGATCTGGGGAGGGATAGACACATAAATTTTAATATATTTGATCCTCTTTCTTTTTATTCTCCCCCAAAGACTACACTCCTTATGCTTGAATAGCTATCTAAATGTACAACAGAGACTTCTTGGTTATCTCAAGGGAGTTATATTTTATACCAGATGTCCTGTTTACATTCTTTGTATGTATCATGTGTTCATGGTTTATTTAAAGATGGGCATGGGTTTCTGTTGGGAATGTTTTCCTTTGAAAATGCCTCTCAAGGCACCTGGGGGGATCAGTCAGTTAAGCATTTGACTTCAGGTCAGGTCATGATCTCAGGGTTCTAGAATCTACTCCCATGTCAGGCGTCCGTCTCAGCAAGAAGTAGGTTTATTCTTGTGCCTCTTCCCCTCCCTCTGCCTATATGTGCTCTTTCTCTCTCTCAAATAAATAAATAAAATCTTAAAAAAAAAAAACAAAAAGAAAATTCGGGGCACCTGGGTGGCTCAGTCGTTAAGCGACTGCCTTCGGCTCAGGTCAGGTCATGATTCTGGAGTCCCGGGATCAAGCCCCACATCGGGCTCCCTGCTTGGCGGGAAGCCTGATTCTCCCTCTCTCACCCCCCTGCTGGTGTTCCCTCTCTGGCTGTGTTTCTCTCTGTCCAAAATAAATAAATAAATAAATAAATAAATAAATAAATAAATAAATAAATAAATAAACAAACAAACAAACAAATAAATAAAAAGAAAATTCATCTTTAGAGATAAATATTTTCATTCAACAAATGTAAAATCATTATTCTAAAATCACCAAGAAATTCCAGGTCACTGAAATTTTTAAACTGCTATTTGTCTGCTATTCGTAGTGCACAATATATTCCGGAATGATTATAGTCATTCTCTATGGTGATGGAGTGGGAAGAGCCGTGATATGGTACAATTAACATGTGAATTCCTAAATTATATACATTTCCATTAATGAACCAGTAAACTTGGATAATCAAATCACGGACTTATACAATGATAGTCTTATTATATTCTAGTTCCTATCATACTAAACTGCTTGTCCCACTTGAAAAGTAAAAGAGGGGCAGAATGCATAATGTTCTCTTCCTAGTCAGTGGACCATGAGCATAGAGGAGACAAGACTGATGCCATATGGATAGTGGAGCTCTAAAATTTGGGTATCGTCCTGTCCAGTGCTTCTCAGATATTTTTGATACCTAGTAAGGAAATATAGTTCGTGTTACGATTCAGCATACACCCACACATGCATACATGTACTCCCTAGCTGTAGTAAGAGGTTTCAACGATAATCTTCACCCTTATGATGTGTGATGTGTTCTGATAGTGTCTGCTCTATTCCATTCCATTCTGTTTAATTCGAATTACATTCCATTCTTTGTTCTTTTGTTTTTTAATTAATTCATATTTTGAGAGACAGCAAGAGCAGGGGGAGAGGGGCAGAGGGAAAGGGAGACAGATGATCTTTTTTTTTAAAGATTTTATTTATTTATTAGAGAGAAAGAGTGAGAGGGAGCATGAGAGGGGAGAAGGTCAGAGGGAGAAGCAGACTCCCTATGGTGCTGGGAGCCTGATGAAGGACTCTGTCGCAGGACTCTGGGATCATGACCTGAGCTGAAGGCAGATGATTAACTCATTGAGCCACCCAGGTGCCCCCTCCCAAAATATGTTGTCTTTTACTGTGCAAAGGTCAGCACATTTTGTTATGTGTCAATAATGTGCATCCAAAAAATGTTTGCATTCTCTTCCAGATTTCTCAGGAGAAGGGGTCATGGAATTTTTCTCATAAGAAACACAGTTTGAATTTAGAATTGTGAATTACTCATGTTGTCACTTCCTTGAAAATCACAAAATAAACCTCTTGCAGGTCTATTATTATGCATTTCTCCACTGAGGTGCTTGTTTTCATTTATTTAGAAATAAAATGGTATTTCATGAAAACATTTCAGAAACAGATATTTTCTCTACAGCTTTGCACTTAATGTCGTCATGCAGGGTGATAGGGAAAAATGCAGAAGATAAAAATAAGTGGAGTGTGCACTAGAGCTTATAAATTTAGCTTGGGTTGAGTGTCATTTGTCATGGGTAAACTCAGCTCACTCACTGAACTTGGTTCTTTACTCCCTGAATGGGCTGACATGTGCTTGTAAAAGGACACATAATACCAGCTTTCTTTTTCTCTCTCATTCTTCACTGTTATGATCAAGAAAGGAAATCCAGTTTTGTTTTGTTTTTTATAGCTCTATTTCATGGCCTCTCCTGACACTGTATAAAGTAGTTGTTGACACTGGTTGAGTTGTTTTCCAGGGGAAAAGAAAGGCATTTTGGGAGTTCACCATCCTTCATGTAAGAATGTTCTTTAAACGTGAGCTTGGCAATTGTAAGAGGATGAGTTGGGGAGAATTTAAAGTATTTGATTACCTTGAAGGAAACATTTTATACAGTTGCATGCCACCCTGGAGTAAATATAGTTTTTATTCAATTGTATTTATTAGTTTACCTTTAAAAAATAATATCCTGATAGTATTCAATCATCAAGACGTAATTCTTCATAGAAAGCTATTAACAAAATCTTGATTAGAACTTTCTCAAGACTAGTTTTAGAATGAGACATATCTCAAATTCAATATAGTTTCTGGCAGCTGTTGATGGTGTCACCTTGGATAAGGTGTTTAAGCTTTCTGCACTGAAATGTTTTTATGAGCAACAGAGGGCAGTAATACTCAAAGGGAGTACAGTGGATATTAAGTGAGATAAATAAAGCCTAAAAGAGTTCCTGGTTCAAGGTCAAGTCTCCAGAAAGATTCATCCCTTTTTCTTTGCAAACATTGCAGACTTACATATTAAGAGCTCCTATCCTTTTAAAGTTACCTAGATAAAATTTAGTGGTAAATAGATATTGTCAATTTACCACACAAATATTTTATTAGAGCATATATTTGGGCTATTATTATTATGATTGGAAATGACACATTTAGTTGTAGTTGGGTTTGGTTGATGATTCTTGTAAAACATCATGGACCTGAACTTATTTAGGAGTTCCCGCACCAGAAACTGTGAACTCTATTGGATAGTGTCCAAGCTAGCTAAAAAAAAAATATTTTTTCAAAAGTAATTTTTACTGTGTTATATATTCTTGTTCTGCTACATGAGTTAGGATAAGATAGAAACATTTAGTTAAATTATGTTTTTATCTCTATGCTGAAGGCCAGTTTATAGAGAATAATAACTAGAATGTCATCATATTCAACATGAACTGAGTTATCCATTGACTTTAAGGATATGAACAGTGTCAGGAGGGTTTGCCCTCAGGATAGGATAAGAGTTTTCAGCAATGAAAAGCAGGATGGTCGAGGGAGTTAATCCTCATGGGTCACTGCATCCAGAATTCCAAATGTGAGTGATGTTAAAAACATATCCATGGAAGGATGAATACATAAATCAATATATGTAATTCAATTAAAATACATTAATAAGCAAGCAGTTTACAAATGAGACATAAATAAATAAGATTAAATCAATATTTAACATGACATGAAAGAATCTGAATAGGAACAAGGCATACAAGGGATGCAAGTGATATTCTTTTTTTTTTAAGATTTTATTTATTTATTTGACAGAGAGAGAGATCACAAATAGGCAGAGAAAGAGGAAGAACTTCTTTCCCAGGACCCTGAGATCATGACCTTAGCCTAAGGCAGAGGCTTAACCTTCTGAGCCACCCAGGCACCTGCAAGTGATATTCTTAATATATTCCTCTTGCATTAAATACATTTAATGTGTCAACTTTTCTCCAAATAGTTCTCTTTCTTTTGGACACATTTGTAGGCTCATCTTTTACTTGTGTTGGGTTCAGACATCACTATGGCTTTAAGTGTGTTTTTCTGTATTATCAGAAGATACAAGACAACTGGCTTCTGGCTTCATGCTGATGTGGCCTCATCCTGTGGTATGCCTGGGAACGCCATCATAAGCAGCAAAGCAAAGCATTGGATTTTCATGCTTCTTGGGTTTTTACCTCATAAAAGACACTTTATATGAAACAGCATTAAATCAGTTGAGTCCTTAGAATCTTTGATGTAGGATCACTTAACTTAAGGAAGGAAGAAATGTTAAAAAAAAAGTATAGGCTTGTATGAGCAGAAGCCAATTTTGATGAGTAGTGGCATTTATTTATTGTCTCAGTCATTCTATAGATATTTATTGAGCACCTACAATATGCAAAAGAGTAGTATTCTCACATCAGAATGTAAGCACACTTTGAGAAGGTATGACATTACAGGCAGAGGGACTGCCTTTGAATTATTCCAGCTTGGGAGGTATCATCTCCATGTTGGAAAAAGATCACCATTTCTTTGGTTAAATACAAGATGAAGTCATTGGCTCGTGCATGGGTGCCAAGAGGTGGAAAAATACACATGATTTAAAAATAGAATTATACTCAGGAATAAAAAATATTCATTTTCTGTGAGATCCCACAAATTGAGATGACGTGGGTGAGGATCAGAGTTACCTTCTTTTCTCAGGTCATTCACTCTTGGCCATTCACCTTTAGAGTAGAATGGTGTATTAAAGTATCTGCCGTATTTAAATCCTTTCTTCTCTATCTCCTACTTTCTGTCGTTCCCGCTTCTTCTCTTTCTCCCCCTCGATTGTCTCTCTCAGTCACATACATAGAAACATGCAAATATGTATTTGTTGGCATGTCTGTTTACCTGAATATAAAAGATTCTGGGCTTTAGAAGCAGTCATACCTTGGGTAGAATCTAGAGGTACTCATGTTTAGCCAACATGAACCCTATAAAGCCATCCATTAGCTAATATGAAAAAATAGGTTAACTCGTCTTGCCTTAAAATGTGGTAACGATGTTAAACTTGTGGAATTTTTCTGGAACATTTCTCATGAATATACATAAACCTCCAGTTTAGTGTTTGGCAAACAGATACGTGCAATACTCAGCATATGATTTGGGAAGCAAGTAGAGTCAAAAAGAATAGTACCAAGAAAAGAATGAGAAATTCTTCCATGGAAAGTATCTTCTGAACAGTTTCCAAAGATAGGAAGGAGCTAGAGAGGTAGTCAAGGCACAGAATGGCAGCTATGACAGAGGAAGGAGTTAAGGAATTAAGCCAGACCAGATCATGAAGGGTCTTGAAATCTGCACAGTCTATAGAAGTAGACATTTGAGAGAGATTACTGTTACTTCTCTTGGCAGAGTCCAGGGTTTTTCCAGACATAACAACCAGCAAAGTACCTATAAGGCCCAAGTAAACTCCTGTTAGCTAAAGAGATTTGCTAGAGCATAATGCAGGTTATGACTAGGAGAATAGTTTGGCCTTAGTTTATAGAGTAGAATTTATCAAACTAAAGAAAAAAATAGGCAAAAACATTGCTGGGTATGTACCTGATTGATTATTTTTAAGAAAGGTAACCATAAAACTAATGTTTTAGAAAAGTATGCTCCATAAATAATAAATTCTATTGCTATTATCAAAATCATTAATGATAATGGGGGTAATCATAAAGTAAAAATATAACACAATAGTATTTTAATTAACCCAATTAAGTCTACAGTGGTTTAAACCTTAAAGTGTTTCAATTGAGTATAGTTTCTAAAGAAACTAACATATTAATATGAGATAATTATAATCATAGCACTTTAAATGTCATGAATTCAAGGGTTAGAGAAAAGTGTGTCATTAAAGAATGTAGTAATTTGATAAAATGAAAAATCAAAATTAAAGAAATAATTTCAAAGTCTTCTAAAAATTTTAAGATTTTGATAAATTACTAATCAGAGACTTATAAGTCACCCCCTAGATGTATTTCCAGAAACAGCTTTGTGTAGCATTTCATATAATTTTGAGTGCATTAAGTAATTTTAGGACTTTGGTTTTTAGTCAGTATGCAAGCCAGGTCTAATGTTTCTACTTTGATATCCAAATTTTTCAAGGATTTTGGATTCTTTTCAGCCAGAAGGCATTCATAGCCTAATACAATAGCCCCATTTCTGTGAGAGACAAACTCAAAAATTTCAGTGGATTAACCAAATAGAAACTTACTATCATTTTTTTTTTACTTCTCTAAAGTCCAAAATTATACCCAGTTAAATAGCTCTCCTCCAAGTGTTGGCTCTAGTGGAGACCCAAGCTCCTTGTAGTCTGTGACTCCACTGTCTCAAAGAAGTGATTATCAAGGCCACTGTAGAGGTCATCTGCATTGGAAGATCACATGCAAGAGATTTTTATGGGGCTATCTGAAAGTAGAATACATCGTAGCTGCTCATATATCCTTGGCTGGAATTCAGTAATGCGGCCACTGCTAGAAGTCTGGTAAATGTACTCTAGCTCCACGCACGGAAGGAAGAAAAGGCAGGGATGGTGAAGAGCTTGCCAGCACCAGCTACTCATTCTAAGAAAGGAAAGGAACTCAAGAGCATGGAACCTACACGTGCCATGTGAAGTTGGTAGGGATGTTCACTTGCATTACTTCATTTCATCTTCACTACAAACCAATAAAATAGGCAACAGCCCCAGAAACTGTTCTTTGATTTTTGTTTTGTTTTGGCACTTACTAGAGCACTTAAAGACAAGAATCCAGTTTACACTCCATTGGATCATTTCCCCTCGAGGTCTAATAGCAGCATCGACTTTGTAGCCCAGCCGTCTTGACTGACAACCCCAGCTCTGCTGGTTACTATTTGTGTGGCATTCAGTATATTAACTGACTTAAATTTTAATATGCACATTCATTTTTCATTTTTCCTGGCACAAAATGCTCAATAATGAGAAACTAACATTTTTTTCCTAATCATGTAATTTACAGTATCTTTCACACTAACAAAGCCACATGCACCTATTCTGTCATTAACTAATGAAATAAATTTAGCTTGCTTGGGGTGCCTGGGTGGCTCAGTTGGTTAAGTGACTGCCTTCGGCTCAGGTCATGATCCTGGAGACACAGGATCAAGCCCCACATCGGGCTCCCTGCTCGGCGGGAAGCCTATTTCTCCCTCTCTCACTCTCCCTGCTTATGTTCCCTTTCTAGCTGTGTTTCTCTCTGTCAAATAAATAAATAAAATCTTTAAAAAAATTTTAACTTGCTACAAACTGACATGAAGATTATAATATAAATGTGATTTGGGATGCCTGTCTGGCTCATTTAGTTGAGTATGCAACTCTTGGTCTTGCGGTTATGAGTTTGAGTCCCAAAATGGGGGTAGAGTTTACTTACCCCAAAATAAAATAATTAAAATAAAATATAAAATAAAATAAAATAAAATAAAATAAAAATATGCTTTAAATATTTGACAGTGAGTATCAGTCTAGGACAATGAGTCTAGAAAGACTATATAATGTTAGTCCCTTGTGGAGATGATAAATTGTGTACATAATAAAAAACTCAACTTATGCCTAAATAACTGCTAAGATATAAGCTATGGGAAAAAGAAAAGGAAATTATTGGACATTATTCTCTTTTAATAACCACATTATTTCTCAGTTTTAAGAAACTATAAGGAGAAATATTCTCTTTCTTAAGTTCTTGAGAATCTGACCTCTAAAGTGTTGACTTTATTCAAAACAGGATAAGTGATTTTTGCCCTAAACTTGTCTATCTCAAGACTTCCAAATCATCTTAGACTCTTAGTTCAACAAGTGTTAGATTCCTAGCTTCTCATTTTCTTACTTCTTCTTATTTCAGATGGCTCATAATTCAAGCCCCAGGGCTATCAGTGATAATGGAGCGGTTATCACTCTAATGTACAAAGAGTGAGTTTATTTCAGAGAATACAGAGACAAGCTTTTTTCTTAACCATCATATTTAAAGGCATTCATATACATCATATCATTCCATTAGTTCATGAATATCATAACTTAAAGCAAAGCTATATAAAGAGTGATTTTATATGTAACAGATTTCAAGAAATTATTAGGTTAATAATAGTAGAGGTAATTCTCAGATTCTCAAAAGGACAAAAATCTAAGGCAGAAATCCTGGAAATGCTGAAGACAGACACAAGAAGAGGAGAAGGGAATAACTGGACATAGGCTTTATTAGCTTTTAGAGGTATTTCTTTTGTATTCTGTCCTCAAATCCAATCTTACTTACCTTTTGTTTTAGAGGCATTTCGTTTGTATTCTGTCCTCAAATCCAGTCTTACTTACCTTTTGTTATTCTCCATTTTTTAAATTCAGTTCCTCAAGCTGATATTCTGCCTTAAACTTCTGGTTTGAACATTCACTTTCAACAACTAAAGATAGTCAGTCTCCTTCAGAGGCACTTGGGTGGCTTAGACGTTAAGTGTCTGCCTTCAGCCCAGGTCATGATCCCAGAGTCCTGGGATTGAGCCCACATTGGGCTACCTGCTCCATGGGAGGCCTGCTTCTCCCTCTCTCATTCCCCTTGCTTGTGTTCCCTCTCTAGCTGTGTTTCTCTCTGCCAAACAAATAAATAAAATCTTTAAAATAAAAAAGGAGCCTCCTTCAAGTCTTGTTTCCTCTTTCTCTATATTTTTTATCTTCTACTAGGAATAGAGAACTTTATTTTATTTATTGTCCCACTTAAAATAAAGGCTTACTGAGGGTATCCTAAAAGTATATAAGAATTCTATTCCCTTAAAAGAGGGAAAGCACCTTCTTTACAAATGTCCATGTAACCTTGACAGGACTAGCTATTTTTAGAGCCACACACACACACACACACACACACACACTCAATAGATTATTTAAATATATAAATAATGTAGACAACATTAATATTCTCTGGTTCCATACAATGAAACTACAAATTAAAAGCAAAGCTGGAAAGCAAAAAGCTAGTATAACCTGGAGATTAAAAAATCCCTTCCTAATGATGCATAGATGAAATGGAAATGAAAATATTATAAATTCCTAGCAAGGAATAATTTTAAAAATGCAAATATAACTTCATCAAATCTAAGATAACACCAGTTGTCAATTCTTTGGGAAAATATATATAAATTTAAAATATATATAATATAAAAATAAAGCTATATTACTTAAGGAAGCAAAGAGGACAGCATGAAGACTGAAAATAAATGGGAAGGGAAAGATAGCTATCAACAAAGGAGAAGTGAAAAGGAATTAGGTTTTTCTCAATTTGTGAAGGAGGGATAGATAATTCATACCAATCCATAGAACTTACTTGGATTAGAATTAATATATTTAAAGCTCCTTGTCTATCCAAATGACCAATAGACACATGAAAAAGTGCTCAACATCACTCAGCATCAGGGAAATACAAATCAAAACCTCCATGAGATAACTCCTTACACTAGTCAGAATGGCTAAAATTAACAAGTCAGGAAATGACAGACGTTGGCAAGGATGTGGAGAAAGATTCTGCCCTGTTGGTGGAATGCAAGCTGGTGCAGCTACTCTGGAAAACAGTATGGAGATTCCCTAAAAGTTGAAAATAGAGCTACCCTATGACCCAGCAATTGCGCTACTGGGTATTTATCCCAAAGATACAAATGTAGTGATCTAAAGGGGCACGTGCTATACAGTGTTCTTAGCAGCAATGTCCATAATAGTCAAACTGTGGAAAGAGCCTAGATGTCCATCAACAGATGAATGGATAAAGAGGATATGTATATATATACACTGAAATATTATGCAGACATCAAAAAAAAAAAAAGAAATCTTGCCATTTGCAAAAATGTGGATGGAACTAGAGGGTATTATGCTAAGCTAAATAAGTCAATCAGAGAAAGACAATTATCATATGATCTCACTGATATGAGAAATTTGAGAAAAAGATAGAAAATCATAGGGGAAGGAGGGGGAAATGAAACAAGATGAAACCAGAGAAGGAGACAAACTGTAAGAAACGCATAATCTCAGGAAACAAACTGAGGGTTTTTGGAGTGGAGGGAGGGTATGAGGGATGGGGTGCCTGGGTGAAGGACATTGGGGAGGGTATGTGATAGGGTGAGTGTTGTGAATTGTGTTAGATTGATAAATCACAGTGCTGTACCCTTGAAACAAATAATATGTTATCTTTTAATTAAAAAAAAAATCTCCTGGTCCTGTCCCTGGCATGCAGGAGGCATTAAATTCATGGCAATTATTCTTGCTGCTGGTGGTATGAGTTCAGTGCTAGTTTCACTATTAATGCTAATGCTGTTAAGAGTACTATCACCATTATTGTTACAACTACATGGTGGTAATACCAACTTGTCCAGGATGCTCTTGGAACATCTGAAATGGATGCCTGACCCAGTTGGAGAAGACAGAGGAGGTTTGCTAAAGAGATGAAGCTCAAACTAAATTTGAAGTCCAGTAAGGAAGTAGGGAAAAGGTGGTAAGAGAAGAGAATGCACAAAGGCCCAGAAGGAGGAGAGATCTCAGGGTACCCATCCATTTTTCAATACTGTTATTATATAAAATATGCACAGAGCTTAAAAGGAAGAAGATAAGAAAAGAAGTGGTAGTCTGAATCAGGATGCATACGTTAAGACATTAAGACCCATTTTGGCAAAACTATTTTATTGGCTTATCCACATGACATCCCATACACATTTTCAAAATGGCATCTCCTGGGTGTGTGCTTTACATTTCTCTCACCCTAGAGTTTGATTGCCTTACAGGATTAAAAAAAAAAAAAGACATCATCGTAAAGGTACTTTAAACTCTTCAAGCAGAACAAACTAGGGTTTGCTGATTTATCTGAAAAATAAAAGCATCAGATTTTGTTAAAATAAGATCAAAGTGGTCATAACACAAGCACTGCCAATGTACATATTTGCTGGGATTTTAGACAAATATCAGGCTCTTTTAGAAATAGGTGGAGGTGATTTAGGGTACAAGTGTGGGCTTTCAGGCAACCTGACTATTTCAAGTGGAAAAATCTCTAGCAATTAAGATATGAGATATGACGGTTTGTTATAGGAATTACTAACCTAGTCCTAGTTTCAAATTCTTTTTCTACATCTATCTTGCCTTATGTATAATATCTATCTATAATGTATCTAAAATGTATTTTAGGAAAGTGACTTTCTATCTCTAAAATTCTGTTTCTGTATCAGTAAAATTGTGCACCGTACATATACTATAAGTCTGATGTGAGAAGCAGGTGTTGATATAGGCAGAACAGCACAGTGCTGGATACAAGTTATTAAGATTATTACAATCGCTTCCCTTTTGCTAAGTCATTTTGCATGTGTTTGGATACTCCCCATTAAATCTTCAACTTTCCGGAATTTACAGTCTCTGGATTTTCTTTCAGACAGTTACACCTCTGTATCCCTGGGTACTTTCCAACTCTGGGCAGTCAGTGGCCTTTCTGAAAGCCAGATGAGTTTTAATTTAACCCGCCTGCTCCACATTACTTGCCTCCTCCCTCGTTCTGCAGTGAAACCCATAGATGTGTGCTTCTGCATAATACCTTGGCAAGAGAATACTGGTACACCTGCCGCTTATTTATTTGGAGGTTTTTTTCTACTGTGTTTATTTGTGTAAGATAAAGAGCCAAACCATTAAGGCTTGGGAAAGAGCAACTATAGTCCATATGTTTGCATTTCTGAGTTTAATTCTGCTTTCTTCTGAACAACTGTGATCAACGTCTGAATGCGGGCACATTGGTAATTTGCACATATGTTAAAACAGCTGGGGCTGCTCTCTCCCAGATGTGTCCTCTGCGAACCTCTTCGTGCCCACTGCTGGCACTCTCTCCTGTTTATGAACTTCATATTGCCCCATTGTCATCACCATCATTCACCTGTCATCTCCAAGAGCTGGGACAAACCTTAAAAAAAGTGAGAAGAAGGAGAGCTGATACTTGGAGGGGATTATTAATGAGCTGAGCTAGGAGTATGGAGGGCTGGCTCAGGCTGGCAGGCGGTACTTGAGTCTTGCAATGACCTTGCTAGCTAAAATATTTGGAACGAATGTGTGAGTGTGAATGACTTTTCTGAGGCATAGTAGACGATAGTGCTTTAGAGAAGGGGACTTGGAGTCAGACTTGGGTTGAATCCAGGGTCAGCTACTTATAATCAATATGCCTTTGACCAAATAATTTACATTCTCTGGTCTTCACTTTCTTTCCATATAAAATAAGAGTCATGAAATCTACTCTGTGAGTGCCGTCAGGGGGTATTGATGTGATGTAAGAGAAGTGCTCATTCCTGGCATGTAGTAAGTGCTGTATAAATAATATAATTGTGATGGTGATGATGATTGAGGAGGAGGAGGAGAAGGAGGATGAGGATGGTGGCAATGATGATGATGATAAAATAAAACATTTGACTATTTTTCCTTAAAAAGTGAATCTCTTTTATTCAGAATTAATGCTGCTGACCTCCTGACAGACGTCCAAATCCATTTTCATAAACCACTGAAGAGTAACTATGGTTTATTAAATTTGGTGTACCTCTCTCTTAGTGGTGCCCCGGGCTATCTGGAATAGAGTTCTAGGCTTTTCTCCTCCCTTTTTAGTCTTGTTTCCTACTTCTTTCCCTAATACACATTTGATCCTCAGATTAAATCACATAATCCATTAATCACTATTATCTCCTTTGCCCACCTTACTATCTCCAGCACCTAGACTCATTCCTGACACATACCTGGGAATCAGCATATTTGAATGACAGTTCCATACATTCAGACACTTCGCCTATATCCAGGCACTTCAGGAGACTTCAAATACCACTTTCCACCCTACTTCTTTACGGTATTTAATTTTAATCCTAGTGTAGTTAACATACAGTGGTGTATTAGTTTCAGGTATATGGTAGAGTGACTCAGTACTTCCAGACTTTACTCAGTACTTATCATGACGAGTGTGTCCTCACTCCTTCTCGCCTATCCCCCCATCCACTTCCCTTCTGGCAACCCTCAGTTTGTTCTCTGTATTAAGAACCTGTTTTGTTGGGGCATCCGGGGGCCTCAGTCGTCAGGCGTCTGCCTTCCGCTCAGGTCATGATACCGGAGTCCCAGGATTGAGCCCCGCATCAGGCTCCTTGCTCGGCGGGAAGCCTGCTTCTCCCTCTGTCACTCTCCCTGCTTGTGTTTCCTCTCTAGCTGTGTTTCTCTCTGTCAAATAAATAAATAAAATCTTTAAAAAAAAAAAAAAAAGCCTGTTTCATTTGTTGGTTGGTTTAGTTTGTCTCTTTTCCCTTCGTTTGTTCGTTTTGTTTCTTAAATTTTACATACAAGTGAAAAATCATACGGTATTTATCTTTCTGTGACCGAGTTTTTTTAACCAAAACCTTTGCTTCTCTTCCTGTTTCACCTATAGGCTCTTAGCTCCAAGCACCACCTCCTGCCCTGCCACACAAACAGACACACACACACACACACACACACACACACACACACACAGAGACCCCTACACATTATCTATTTTTTTCTGAGAAACTGAGATTGAGACTCCCCAAACTGTGTTTCCCAGACTCCATTGCCAGCCAATTTCTGAGGAGGATTTACTTTTGGGGAACATTGATGAGGGACTGGAAGGAAACAGTTGGGGAGACTTTTTCTGGCCTCCAGATTGGATCTCACTCTCCATAAGAGGCAGAAAACTTTGGCCTCAGCCCCCAACTTCTGCGGAAACTTTCTGACCTGGCTTTATTCACTCTGAAGTGAGAAGAGTCCCAGAGAGCCACAGCTCAGTCCTTCTGACACCCCGCTGTGCAGTTCTGGGTGGTCTGAGAAGATGACCAAGCCCTTCTGTGGTCCAGTACCTATAGTACCTCTCTGTGACAGATCTGACTACCAGTTCTGTCATCCTAGGGGATGCTAACTGCTTCTTAAAGCTTTTTGCCTGTGGGTTATATCAGCATGTCTTCGAAGACCTCATGTCTTCTTCAGCTCTCAGCCCCAGAGTAAACAATGCCCAAGATCACAGTCTCAAAACACAGTCCCCTGTGTCTGAGGCAACCGTCGTGGCTTCCGTTTCCTGACTGGACCAGGACTGATGGAACATCTTTCTGCTCTCAAGTGGCACCTCCTTTCCTGACGCCACGATGGAGACTTGCCCTCCTTTAATTCCTCTGAGTGCTTAATTTTTACGTCATTTACTGAATTTCATCTCCTTTGCTTTTTACCAAAAAAACCCCTTTCTTAGTCTTTGAAGATGATCTTAAGAACTTCACGAGAGGCACCTGGGCAGCTTGGTCGTTGAGCATCTGCCTTCGGCTCAGGTTATGATACCTGAGTTCCAGGATCAAGCCCTGTGTCTGACTCCTTGCTTGGTGGGAAGCCTGCTTCTCCCTCTCTCACTCCTCTGCTTCTGTTCTCTGTCTTGCTGTGTTTCTGTCAAATGAATAAATAAAATGTAAAAAAAAGGGGGGGGGCGCCTGGGTGGCTCAGTTGGTTAAGCGACTGCCTTCGGCTCAGGTCATGATCCCGGAGACCTGGGATCGAGCCCCACATCGGGCTCCCTGCTCGGCAGGAAGCCTGCTTGTCCTTCTCTCACTCCCCCTGCTTGTGTTCCCTCTCTGGCTGTGTTTCTCTCTGTCAAATAAATAAAATATTAAAAACAAAAAGACATGAACCCCTCCCCAAAATTCAGACAATACCACCATTTTTTTAAAAAACTTTTATACTTTTTGTTCAGCTTCTGCCACTAGCACACATTGTTATCAGTTTTTGGATAAGAAGGTTGTTTCCTTTTCAAATAGCAAAGTTCCCCTGCCCTTTACTCTCAAGTGTCATTATGTTGAAATAACCTGAAAAATTTGAGCTTCCTCACTAGCCGAGTTGTTGAAAACATCAGCCATTAACGTACGATGTAATTACACAATATGTTGGCAAACTATAGATTCCCTGAAGTTTGTATTCGTCCGCCAGCATAGCAAAGTACCACAAAATGGGTGTCTTAAACAACAGCAATCTATTTTCTCACAGTTTGGGAGGCTAGAAATCTGAGATTACTCCGGTGCCGGCAGTTGGTTTCTTCCAGGGGCTGTGGGAAGAAGCTGCCTCTGTCTTAGCCTCTGGTGATCCACATGCAATCTTCGACATATCTTCATCTTCACATGATCTTTCTGTGTGTGTAAGATGTCCAGATTTTCCCTTTGTTTATAAGGGCACTGGTCATATTAGATTAGGCACTCAGCTCCAGTATAACCTCATTTTAACTTAGCTCATCGTATCTGCAACAGCCCTCTTTCTCAAGAAGATCGTATTCTGAGTTGCTGAGGGTGAGGACTTCAACATGAATTTAGGGGATACATTTCCAGCCATAATGAAGGTACTTGTGGAAAAAAAAGTTGAAATCGTGGCTATTAAATCCATGCAAGTGTACCTTATTATAAATTTGGATTATAGTTCTCTTCTCCTTAAGAACCTAGGTTTGAAAGTATTATAGTATCATTTCTCACTCATGTCTCTCTGCCAGAGCACATCCTTAACTGGGAATATTTGTCAGCTTCAAAGCTGAACAGCAGCACTCGTAATGCCTGCAATATATTCCATTTATTATTGAGTACTAGTCTGTCTCCCCTTGTCGTTTATAAACTGTTTGGGAGTAAGAATCAAGTGTTTTGGGTGCCTGGGTGGCTCAGTGGGTTAAAGCCTCTGCCTTCAGCTCAGGTCATGATCTCAGGGTCTTGGGATCAAGTCTCTGCTCAGCAGGGAGCCTGCTTCTGTGCCTGCCTCTCTGCCTACTTGTGATCTCTATCTCTCTGTCAAATAAATAAATAAATAATCTTAAAGAAAAGAATCAGGTGTTTCTTCCCCCCTGGTACCTAGAAAAATATAGGGTTCTGTGATACCCCATGACTGATCCCTCTGGTTTGTGTGATAGAGTGATTGCTCTTTATGATACTTAGCATTGTTGTGACTGCATAGGTAACTTCTTTCCTCATCCATTTTTCAGTTACATTAGACTGTTTGGGGGAAACAAAAAAAGTAGGGGTTTTAGAATTCTATCCTCTCTCTTAGAATCTCATGCCATTTATAAATTTTACTTATCTTAGCTTTCCCTAGCTCTAAGCATCTGAATGGCTCTACTGCAGGTTAATTATGCTTGTTTGCACACATCAGAAACTCCAAATAACATTAGTTTGTACGAATTATTGTTATATCTTCTTGTCATATACACTAAGATCAGCAGTAGGCTGAAGCAAGTTTCTTTGGAGGGCTTGAGCTCCTTCTTTCTTTTTGCTCTGCAAGGATTAGTGTAAATTTCCATTATTTAGCTCTGGACTTTACATATAGAGTCTAAGAAGCAGGAAAAAGAGATGAGGGGAGGGCAAAAGGGCTCCTTTTCTACATAAGTCTCGCCTCCTCTAAAGAGTTTCCCAGATGCCCCACTAAATGACTTCCTTTGAGATCTCATTGGCCATTCCTAGTTTCATTAGAGAATGGAAAAAAATTAGCATCTTGCAGGTCTTAATAAATTAGGGTTCTGTTCTTAAAGGAGAAGCAAGAATAGATATTGTTTGGTAATTAGCTGTTTCTGTCACAGTGATTCTAAGACAAAATTAATAAATGTTTATTGTCCATAATTGAATTCTGTTGCTATGACTTTTAAAAATCATAATAGAGAATGCTAGCTTCCTGTATGGACATACTTCCTGTATGAAGTCATTGGGGAAGGAGCTGGGGAGCCTGGCCATTCCTTATGGACTTGTACAAATGTGACATGACACAGTATGGAGATAGTTTGATGTATTATCTTTGCAATTTGTCTCCAAGTCCCCTCCATCTGGGAGGCTACATTTGTGAGTTCCTTGATCTTCCAGTCAGAAAGTCTGACTCTATCCCAGCAGCCAGAGTCTGCCTTTCTGTTTTTTTAGTAGACCTAACTTTCTTAAGCCACCCTCAGATGGGGGCTTTAGGTCCATTTATCCATCTCACTGGGTCATTGGGAGGATCAACAGGAAAAGGATTCAAGATCTTTTTTGGGCAAGTTAGACACGTCCTGGTGCACATGAATTAGAGCCGGTATCCTTGCCTTGGTAGTTAAAAATCAGGGTCTCACAGTAAGGGCTATCATGTATTTAATTGTGGGATGTTAATTAAATCTTAACATACTTTAGAAGCTTACCAGCTTAAGCTAGGCATGGCTTACATTCAAGAATATATACTAAGAAGTCTAGCTCCTTTTTGTTAATATGAATTGGACTAGAGGCCAGGAAAAAGTGGGAAGAAGGCAAACAGAACTCCAAATAATTACTCCTCTTTTGTATTTTTTGGTTTCATCCTTTATTTCATCATTTGCATAGTTTCTAAGACTAGAAATCTTAACATTTTCTTCTCCCTCTTTTCTCATATCCAGTCATCAGCCCGTATAGATTCTGTCACTAAATACCTCTCAGTGTTGCTCTTCGTTGCTTCCACTACTGTCTTGAATCCATTATTTTTGTCTAACTCTTTGATGCCAGTCTCTCCCCAGACCAACCCAGCCTTCACACTGTGGCCAACATGAACTTAAAAATAGTTTTGGTTTCCCAGTGTTTGTTGTTAAAGAGACCTCTTTATAATCCACAGCTCAAGGCTCAAGTATAACTATCCTCTCATTTCTTTATACTTTTTTTTTTTTTTTTAGGGAGAGAGAGAACATGAGTTGGGGGGACGCAGAGAGAGAGAGAAGAATCTTAAGCAGGCTCCATGCTCAGCAGTGCGAACCTGACACAGACTAGACCTCCCAACCCCGATATCATGACCTGAGCCTAAATCAAGAGTCTGACACTTAACTGACTGAGCCACCCGGGTGCACCGTCCCCCCATTTCTTTACCCTTCTGTATATGTGACTGCTATTCCAGTGATTCCCAATGTCTTTGAGTGTCCCTAAAATTCTTTGCTTGCTCCCAAATCTTTGCTTAACAGATACTATTCTTCCTAGCTTGAGAATCCTTCCATCTTTGTCCTAGCCAGTAGAGGAATTCTAGCTGGATATCTAGATTCACATGAAATGTAACTCCTCATTGAAGCTTTTCTTAATTTTCTCAAACAGAGATTAGATACGTTTCCTCCATGTTCTTATCCCAAATTACACTGCAGAATTTATTTAGAGTTCTGTCTACTCCCCGACATCTTGTAAGCTTCTTAAGGATAGGGACCTTATTTTACTCATCTCTTTACAACCTTTTCCTCTCTAGGACCCAATACAGTACCTAATGCATAGGGTACTCTAGAAATGATTATTGAATAGATATGAAACTATAGTGGTTGTCATTGATGGACAAATCAATTGCTTTAGGTATATATTGTAGGAGATGGTATCGATGTGGATATAAGACATGAAGAACCATATATCACAAATAGTTGCCACTTTGGAGTCCTTGTATGCCAGGCTTAAGGCTAAGCAGTACATATATTCATATTTATGAAAGCTTCAAATGATTCTATTGGTATTTTTATTTCATCTTTTGCACTGTGCCTCAGGTCATAGAGCTAGTAACTAGAATTATGACTTTCTGTTACATTTGTCTGAATTAAAGCTTGTGCCTCTCACGAATACACTGTGGTGGCTTACTTATAAAATATGGGCAGGTTTGGGAATAAGCATGGACCTGAATGTAAGAAGGACAGATGGAGGACTTCCCAGATACCTAAGATTCTAGTGGCAGGTGGAAAGGGAGTCCTATGCTCATCCTTTCCAAGATGTGAAGGCTTTTCCATTTACATTAACCATTTAGTGTCTTGAATAGTGGATAGTTGAAGAGCTGAGCAGGTGCATGCAAATGTTCGTTTCTGAGCCCTGATTCATGACTAAATCTACTGAAGAAGGACCTCTCTGGTCAGCTAGCTACTTTTCATTTCAGCCTATCTGTAATCATCAGTCAACCACATAAAACAGCAATGTAAAAAAATGCTTTATGAAAATACAATGAGCCACAATCTACTTGCAAAAGAGTGTAATGAGATAAGATGTGGTATGAGGGCATGATCTTCAGATAATTCATGGTATATTTTTAATTTTTAATCCATAGATAAGTACAATGACAATAATACTTGTATCATCAAATTGAGATCCTAGATACAAACACTGAAGATCTCACGAGTATTAATTTTTCAGGAAAGCATATTTGATCATCCTATGTCTTATCCTTCTTGCTATTCTTTCAAAGGTTTTAGGTGATCCCCTCAGTTGACTAAGGAGGTGAAATGCATGTTGTGTGATATTACTATCTCTGTGAACCCATAACCTCATTCCCTACCTGCCATATGTCTTCTCATCTGAAATCAGGTCCTTATATTTCCCAAGACCCGTTTCAAGTTGTTTTGCTTCATTTTTCTCTTCTTATTCCTCTTTACTACTCAAAGTAGTCCTTTCCCTTCTCTAACCTCCCATAACTTTTGAACCAAACTGTTCTTATAGCAGTTGATATGTTTTATGTACGTCTCCCATTGTCAAATTTGAGTATGTTTTCTCAATTGTCTCTGTATATTTAGTAGTTTCTCATTTTATATTCAATTGCTAAATGATGGGCAGGGTTACCTATTAATTTAGCATTTTTTAATTTTTTAATTTGGTTCTCATATAGGGATATCTATAATGAAAATGAAGGCATTCTCAATTTAGAAGTAGTAAGAACCAGAGAGGTTATGCAATATGCTAAAATTCACACAACAGTGTAATTATAGGCCTGAAATAAATATTAGATTTTCCCTTCAGCTCCGGTCAAGATCCCACGGTCTTGGGCTCGAGGCCTGCATTAGGCTCCCTACTCCATGGAGAGCCTGCTTCTCCCTCTCCCTCAGCCTGCTGCTCTGCCCGCTGCTCTACCTGTTTATATTCTGTCTCTCTCTCTGTCAAATAAAGAAATAAAACCTTAAAAAAAAGACAACAATTTTTTAAAAATTAGGTTTTCCAAATTCTTTTTCTAGCACACATCCCGTTATCTTATCTATCCTATCTGGAGAAATACTTCTAACACACAGAAAGTAAAAAGCATTAAGAAGTCACCTTGAATTTGGATCAATGTTTAGCATATTGATTACCCTCCCAATATATACTAATATCCTTGTGGGAAAATACATCTGTCTTTAACATAATTTAATAATTATTAGCATTGCAAAATCATGGCCCTACAGAAACATCCTTTGAGGTGGAAACTGGTTATTTTAGCATCTCTTATTCATTGAATCACACATATTTAAAATACCAGACTAACCAACAAAGAAGTAATGTTTTTAAAATCCAGTAAAAACTAGCTGACATTAATGAGAAATTACAATTTCAAATGCATTACCCTTGTAAGATAAATCAAAGGTAACAGTAATTAAGATAATTGCAAAAGATATTTTGGGTTCTGTGTATTTGCGCAAGTGTTGAGAGGTGGAATATAAATGTGAAAGTATTTTTGTTCACTTTGGTATCTTGAGCTTGAAATAATTTTTAGACCATGAAATTTTCTCATACTCAGTCAAAATCTGATATATGTTGATGCGCTCTTAGCTCTGTGCACGTATCCTCAAATTTCGGAACAAAATACTGTTTAGACAGAGGTTTGTTGTTGTTTATCTTGTATAAAATATGAAGTTTACTACATTTTTTTCTTTTACTTTCCTTTTGTGTTGGTTAGAACATTTTTCTCTTTTTGACACAAATGTGAGTCATTATTTGCTTCTGATATTACAAGTCATTCAGCCGTTATTAAGTCCCCAAATATTCAGGTCATTTAATTGGAAGAATTTCAGCATGAACGATTATTGGAGGTAAATAATTAACACTCTTGTAGGTAGAAGTGGTTTCTAGAAGCTCTCCAAAGTGAGGTGGAGGAGCCATTTAGATGTAATGTGCACATACATTCATTCTAGTAATGGCTCTTTAATATCAATGGTGAATGGCTTATACACCTCTGTAAATTAAATGTTAATAATAGCCACTTAAACTCTAATCATTCTTTCTGACTATTCTAGAATTGCTTCCATGCTTTAATAATACTTTTCAGTCTTAGGTATCTCAGAGCTCACCACTTTTTCAGAATAAGTAAACATTAAAGCTTCGATGTATTTCATTTGCATACAAAAATGATTCATCCATAGTTGTCTTTGTGGTGAATAAGCTAGATACTAGTATGACTGTATGAGTGAGGAATAGAAGAAGGATATAAGGAAATAGAGAAGAAGAAAAGATTTACTAGTCATAGATCCATAGATGACCTGAGGATTGTTGACATAGTTGAATAGTTTCAAGAGAAGTCCCAGGATTCTGTCACACTGTCCAGGTTATAACTACATGTTCATTTCTAAACTAATTATTATCATAGAGTTCTCATTAATCATCCTCGGGTCATATGTTCAGCTCTCCAGCCAAAGGATGGGTCTTCCTCATAAATAAACAGTGTGCTAGGATATGTGTTGTTCCAGAAAGCCAGGATGGGTTCTTTAATAAAACAAAACAAAACAAAACAAAGTTAATTGATTTAAGGCAGGCTGACACAAAGGATTAAATGATATAATGCATGTGAAATAATTCATACCACTCTTAATGGATAGTAAATTGCTCAATTAATGACACCTATTATGATAATTTTCTTGGTGATGATAGTAAATAATATAATTGCCTTAACATTTGCTCTTTTAATGCTTATGGTCTGATTTTTCTGGAGGAATATACAGTGTGCCTCAAACTGGATCATTCCCCAAAATGAGGAACCATTGCTGTCTATTGACTTTAAATGATCAAACTGAAAAGGACAAGTTTAATGAGTTGTTTCTGAGATTATTTCTGAAGGCTTAGAGGATCATGAAACAAATTCTCGAAGTTTCTTTTAGTGTCTGGTGTTAGGAAATGATCAGACTTTCACAAAGTAGTGGTGGCTGAGGAGATTCTAGTTCTATCGCCTCTGTTTCCAGTCTTTAATGGGTTCTCTCTGTAACTCCCTCTTCCTTTCCTTTCTATTATGGAAGGATGCTGAAGCAGAAACTATTGTTTTCTAGGGCCTATTGTCCACAGTGAACAATGGGGGCCCAACAGACATTTTGCTCTTCTTTATGTACCCACCAATCTTCTAAAAGGTCCTGAGGGTATTGAAGGTCCCCTAATGGCAAAGGTTATTTCCTGACTAATCTGTATTGCCTCAACTTGCTCTAGTGCATAGAACTGATAAGTGAGTGATCCAGGTTCTTGCTATGGCAAGGTAGAACATTCTATGTAATGGGTCCTATTATTTCTCCCCCATGCAATTTAATAGACCAGTAACTTTAATACCAAAAAAAAAAAAAATGTTTCTAAGGCAAATCAAAATGTTGTTCTATTGTATCACTTATTTTCTTTTTTTCAGCATTGATTTTTTCCCCCATTGAATTATGTAGTATAATCCACTTAGTATGCATAAGAACAAGTCCTTATCGTTCATTTCTGGAGGGATCCATCTACACATTCCCCTGCTGCATGCAGTTCTATATTTGTTACCTGAAACTTTAGAGAGGATTACAGAAATCAAAGTGTTTTCTTCTCTGTGAATAATAGAAACAAATATGCCTAAATTTATTCAACTTTTCAAAGAATAAGAATCAAATCAATCAGTGAAGTAGAAAAACTATGAAAGACTCTTAACTCTAGGAAACAAACTGAGGGCTCCTGGAGGGGAGAAAGGTGGGAGGATGGGATAACTGGGTGGTGGGCATTAAGAATGGTCCGTGATGTGATGTGTGCTGGGTGTTATATGCAACATATAAATTATTGAACATTATATCTGAAGGTAATGATGCACTATAAGTTGGCTAATTTAATTTAAATAAAAAGAAAATCAATGAAGTAAAGAAAGACCAAATGGTTTCCTTGCTGATGCATTCGATAAAAATAATATTAGGTGGTATGTTGCCATTGTTAAGATATTAACACTACCACAGTGTCCCATGCATGAAAGCTATGTTTCATGATTTCCCCCAGGAAAATAAAATGTCCCCTCAAGCTGCAAAGGCAGTTGCTTCATGTTAACACAGTATGCCCACTATAGTAATAACTCAGGTTATTTGGTTCTAAGTATTAAGATTATCTGGCTTTCAGTAATTTTGAGTCTCTGATTTTGTAAAATGAGCTGTATTTGTGAATATTTAATTTTTAGAACTTTGATCTATAATAGGCACTTATGTATTTATGGATACGCTTTAAATTTTAATAAGGTTCAATTGCAAAAACAACAATGGTCCATTTGCTGCAGGGGCCTTTAATCAGAGTGATGATAAACATGGAGATCCAATAGTTCGGAAATCAGGTGAAGAGTTCATTTTACATTTAGAATAGCCCAGTGGGCCATGACCTTAAGGTCAGGACATTGTGCATCAGACAGCACCAAGGGAAAGAAAGGTCAATTTAGACCCCTGTGAAGTATCATTGGAAGTCCATTTGCATTTACATTATTTGCTTATTTTTAGATTATACATAAATGAGCTCGCCAGGAGGGAAAACAAATTGCTATGTAGAGAGAGAGAATGAAATACTCTCAAAGGAGCATCACCCAATTAAGAAGGGAAAAGTCAAAATAAAGTAAAATCTGCAAGTAAAGGCATAAATCAAATAGGAGGGAAAAATACACACACACACACACACACACACACACACACACACACACACACAAACAAAGAAACTGAGTAAAAACTTATCCCCTGGGGAAGAAGACTGTTGTTTATTTCTTTCTGCAAACAGATATTACTTGTTTGGAGGAATGGAAGAAAGAGTGGTATTTTTCACTCATATGTGGAATTTAAGAAACAAAACATGTGAGCAGATGGGTGAGAGAGACAGACAGACAGACAAACCAGGAAATTAACTTTACTATAGAGAACAAACTGATGGTTACCAGAGGGGAGGTGGTAATGAGCAGATAGGTTAAATAGGAGAAAGGGGATTAAGAAGTGCACTTGTCCTGATAGCAGTGGGTGATGTATGGAAGTGTTGAATCACTATATTATATACCTGAAACTAATATTATACTATATGTTAACTGGAATTTAAATAAAAATGTAAAATGAAGGAAAGGAAGGGAGGAAGAGAAGGAGGGAAGGAGGAAGGGGGAAAAAAAGGAAAGAGAGAGAGAAAGGAAAAGGAAGAAAGGAAGATAGGAAGGAAGGAAGGAAGGAAGGAAGGAAGGAAGGAAGGAAGGAAGGAAGGAAGGAAGGAAGGCATTAAACAGTAAATATATTAGCAGAAATGGGTCATAGGAGCAGAATTTTCATCCCAACTTTGCCTCTGATCTGTTATGGGACCTTGGACAATTGATAAATAGATAGATGATAGATAGATGATAGATAGATAGATAGATAGATAGATAGATAGAGATAGATAGATAGATAGATATAGATATAGATATAGATATAGATATAGATATAGATATAGATATAGATATATGTTTATTTATTTCAAGTTCTTGGGTTTCTCATGAGTAAAATGGAGTCAGTAGTCTCTGCTTGTCCTGCAAGGATATGGTCCACATTGTTCCTTCTCTTCCCTAGAGACCCAATAAATCACCACCTTTTCTGTGGAGTGACGCCATTGTTTCTTCTGTTCCCTTGTCAGTGCTCCTGAGATCTCCATTGCATTACATGAGGCGTGATTTGGGTCATTTCCCTATTGTACCCTCTGAACTCAAGGGACAGCTGTCATTAGTTCTCAGATAAATCTGGGTATGAATATGTAATGTATATATCTTCACGGGAGAATGTATATACTTCAAATTGCCCCGGCCTACCACGGAGCTTGACAAATTGTGGGTCTATAAGATATAGTTGGAGACATTTTTTAAAGTGTTTTGCAACTGTTAAGAACTAAGAAATTTTGTGTCCTCATTCACACTGTGAAAAATTCGGATTGAATGAGCTCTGAGTTTCCTTCTAGCACTCTTAAAAGTAGCTGATAATTATTATTATCACTATTTCTCATTATTTATTTGCTGATGATTCTGTACCACACAGTGCTCTAAAACTTTATAATCATTCCAGTTAGCCATAAATAGACCTGTTTAAGAAGTTTTTATGATCTGAGGTTTTACAAATAAGACAGAGTTTTAGAAAATTTAAATGTCTTATTCAAGGCAGATGGTAGAGCATATGTGGAAATTAAGGACCCCTTGGTTCCAAATTCCATGTTCTCATCCAGTAGGTGAAGAGATGCAGAGAAAGATGCCTTTGCATGTGGGTGCAAAGTAATTTTATTGCCTCCACAAAATGCATTACATAGAATGACAAAGGTTTAGGGCATCGCATCATCAAAGAATAAATGGCCAAAATAAAACTGCTTATACCAATCACAAACTGCTTACTTCTTTTTCATCATCACAGTTTTAACATTGGAACATTGGATTGTGATATAAGCACAATCTATATAATCTTTGCTTCACGTTCCACTTAAATTGTCTTTGATGGCATGTCTCTACACAAGCAAGGGATCTTTGCTTTTCCTTAATCATCACTATTGATTGTGGCATCTAAATAGACAGCATTGATGTCCTTAGTTTTTGTAACCTAGGTATTTCTTTTTAATATCACCTAATCGAGTGGTACTCCTTAATGAGGCTAGCAATATATGGTTTGCATTACTTTAATAAACTTGAATCCTGGAAAAGGCAGACTGCTCACCATGTCAGGTAACAAGCAAAATGCCTGCAAGTGTCCAAGCTAAGTCTGATTTGTAACACTGCCCTTGGATGCAATGCACTCAGTTTATGGGAAGTTCTTGGCCATGGATGCTTCTGGCCACAACACACCTCTCTAGTTATCTTTTAAAATCAGAAGGCATCAGAACAGCTTTCCCCTCTCAATAGCTTTAGTTCAACCTCTCAGAAACCTCAGCATCTCCATCAGTAGCACTGTCCTCCTGCTCCTCATCCCAGTCTCCCAGGTCCACTTCTCCATTGCTGGTCCAGCATATGACTACTTGTAGTTAGTATAATCTCTACTTCTTCCTTTGTATCTTCTTTTTCTCCCCGCCACCACCCTGGTTTTACTGAGATATGACTGACATATAACATTGTCTTAGTTTAAGGTGTACAACATAGTGATTTGATATATGTATATAGGGTGAAATAATTACCACAAGTTTTGTTGACATCCATCACTCACATACGTACAAAGTTCCTTTTTTCTTGGATGGGGACTTTTCAGATTTCCTCTCTTAGCAGCTTGCGAATATACAATAGAGTATTGTTAACTATACCATGCCGTACATTGTATCCCCATTACTTATAACTGGATGTTTGTACCTCGTGATCTCCTTCAGCAATTCCCCCACTTCTCTACCTCCCTATTTTGTTCTTCCATGGTTACAAAAACCCAGGAAGGCAACAGGACTCCCCATGTACCAGAAGTGTCAATTTAAGTCATATGGGAAACATTTGACATTGGATTCAAAATTGAGAGCAAGAACAAAGATGTCTAGGATGCCCCACTATCTCAGGGATGTTCTCAGAGCAAACCACATAGTACAGTCAGCGAGAGGGTAGAGCGACTGGGACCTGAGTAGTGGACTTGAGTCCACTTGGAGCCAGTTTCCTACTCTCCATGCCATGACACCACGATACATAACTGTCTCTAATTTTCTGATTTCAAGATGCAAATCCTTGATTATCAGGAAGCTTAAAAGAAGAGACTTTTTCACAAAATCCCTATTGAGATATTACTAGAGTCATAAGTTTTTATACAGGATATTTTTATTTGTTTTTATTTTTTTAAGTGATTGCTACACCCAACTGGGACCCAAACTTGCAACCCTTAGAGCAAGAGTTGCATGCTCTATCAACTGAGCCAGCCAGGTGCCTCAAACACGGGACATTTTTCTATAACCATATTAAAAACTAAATGTACATGGTGACAGTTTTCAATTTTATTTCTATTTCTTCCCTAATATTGCATTTTACTTTCCTGATCTTTCTTGCCATTGTGATGATCATGAAATAATGTGATTCTGATATCCATGGTGCAACTAGCCAAGGTAATTAATATTGCTTTTGTCACAGTATAATTTGCTGTACAACGGTGTACATTTCCTGTCATGTGTATTAAATCTAGTTTGTTACTATAGGTCACTGAAATTTCCATCAGCAAAGCATTCTTAAATATTCATCTAGGGTAAATAAAAACCATAAAAACAATAAAAAATAATAAAAACAATCATGTGGTCAAGTGTCTTTAAGCAGCACTGTGTACTAGAGCCATTAGTAGAAGATATCCAATGCACACATTTATCTTTAAAGTGGTGGTAAGGGGAGCCTGGATGGCTGAGTTGTTGGGTATCTGCCTTCTGCTCAGGTCATGATTCCAGAGTCCCAGGATCAAGTCCCAAATCAGGCTCCCTGCTCTGCAGGAAGCCTGCTTCTTCCTCTCTCACTCCTGCTTGTGTTCCCTCTCTAGCTGTGTTTCTCTCTGTCAAATAAATGCATAAAATCTTTTTTAAAAAATAAAGTGGTAGTAAGCGATGCAAGAAAGAAATATGTCTTATGTAGGTGAAGCCAGAATTATCCTTGACAATTTTTTAATATTGTTTTGAGTAACGTCTACTGTCATATTGTAGAGTTAGTGTTCCATGGAAGATCCTTGGCATAAACTCCCCTCTAGAGTTATTTCAAGGTGACTAGCAGTTTGAGAAAGCAGAAATGGCAACCATCTCTGAAACCTTCTGGGAGAAAGAAAACATGCCATCTCATTGGTGAGGATGCTACCTAATCTTGGGAGGTTTGATGTTATTCGCTTGTGAACCAAGAGACAAAAATCCTTGAGTCTGTGTACCATCTCTGATATGTATCAATTACGGGAACTCAGACAAGTCATTTAACTAGATTGTCCCAGTCTCTAAATAAGATATAGTGATACCTGAAACATGTACTTAACATGTTTGTTGATAAAACACTTCACAAAATGAAAAAAAAAAAACACACAAAACAACTAGGCATAAAAGAATTGCTACCATCTAAACATCATTGTAAATATCCTTTAAAGGGTCTACTTGAAAGCCAATAATCTATGAACATTTCACGGTGTTCTCAAAATCCATCTGTATACATGTGTGCTTCTCATCCTTAAAAAAAAATATGTTGGCTTTACAGATGGGCCAAGCAAAATTTTCTTAGCTCAGTTGTATATTGAGACACAACAAATGAAAAGATACTCATTTCCTTGTAATATCTGGGATCTGAAATCATTCCAGGGTTAGCTAAGCACGCCTTTTTTTTTTTTTTAACAGCATACAGCTGTGTCCACAGACATACCTGGCCCAGTGCGCTTCTAGCCTCTGTTGGACCAGCTAACTGGATTCTGGATCTGGAATTGATATATGATCTCTGACAACTGGGGGAATAACAGGGAACTTGGGTCACAGTGATCCTATTTTTGTCTACATGTATCATGCAGGCCTCTGTGTTTAGATGCTTCTGCTAACTGGATATACTCAATTTTATTTAAAGGACAACATTTTCCACACATGGCAGAGAAGTCCTTCTGACATGTTTCTTATGCCTATCTGTATTTGAGAATATATGTTGCCTGAATGGTTCACCTCTTCCTTTTGTGGGCTGCCCTGTTGTGGTTCTGTGGTCTTACTCCCACAAATATTATGCTTTACTCCAACATCAAAACTCAACTTTGGGGTTTCCATTAGAAAAAGTCCAATTAGAAGCATTAGATACAACCAAAAATTAAATGTTTCCAAAGTCTCCCTTGCCAGAGAAATCTCACTGAAGGCCACAGCTGTTAGGTCCATTCACGCCAGGGTAACTGAAGAGAGCAGACACTTTTCACGGCTTCTCTGTGTATATTCATGAGGTATGGTTCACAGATTGTACTGATTTTTCAGAATTTATGCTTAACGAATACAGCAGAGTTCTGTGAACCCAGGACCGAACAGGGATGGAGAGACAGCAGCTCCCAGTCAGAGATTTGGCTGTTGGGTTGCAATGATTTGGTAGATGGCCCTGGACAGGTTAAGGCCTCCCCCTGGGCCTCTGGTATCCCAGACAACAGGAGGAAAACACTTAACCACTCATTGGCTTCTTGAGGCATTTGCAAGACAAGGACAAGAGGTCACTACCTGAAAGCAATTCTAGCGAACTGTGAGAAAAATGTTTAGATTATATTCTGGTACTGAACTTCTACACATACATTAAATAACAAAAGAGGGTCTATGGTTAATTAAAGAGTGGGGTGGACTAAATAAACCCAGGCAAAATCAAAGTGAATAAGACCAAGATTCATTTACACAATTAACAAACACTTACCCTACTACTGTGGAATGTGCTACCAAGATGTAAAAGGCATAGATGTGACCATGAAAAAAGATGTTGTGCAGTAGGGGAGGCAGGTTTGCAAACAGACGGTGGAAGGAGAGCAAAGGAAATGCTCAGGGGGCATAGGGGCTCTGGAGCATGGAGGAAGGTGAGTAGCCTTTTCCAGGGAGTGGAGACAAAGGGGACCAACCATGAGAGAAGGAGGAGGCACGCAGAGGAAGGGTATGCAGGCAGAAGGAATCACTATGCAAACACATGACATGTTCAGCGAAGCACAAGATGATGAAAAGAAATGGTAGGGAAAACAGAATTTAGTTTTGATATTGGCAAAGAATGGCTCTTGGAGCTTTGTCTCATTCATAGAGCTAATTATTTGAGGATATTTTTAATATTTTTAATGTTTTGGCCTGTGTCTGGGGTTTTGTTTGCAATAGAATGTCTGTCATAAAGACACAAGGTACCTCTGCTGCTCTCAGCTTTGCCCTGGCTTCCCATCACACTTGGAATAAAATACATAATCCTCGCTGTGACCTCTGTGTTCCTGTCTTAACTCAGGCTGATTTAAAAAATACCATAGATTGGGTGGCTTATCAGCAACAGAAATTTATTTCTCACAGTTCAGGAGGCTGGAGATCCAAGGTCAGGGAGCCAGCGTGATCCGGTTCTGGTGAGACACTTCCAGGTTACAGATGTCCCTCTCTCTGTCCTCCCCTGGCCAGAAGCAGGGCAGGAAGCAAGCTCTCAGGTCTCTTTTTAAAAGCACTAATTCTGTTCCTGAGGACAGAGCCTGATTATCTCCCAAAGGCCCTGCCTTCTAATATCACATTCGAAGTTAAGGTCGCAACATAAGATTTTGGGGGGACACGCCCTTTGAGTCCATAACAACCTCTCCATTTCTTTCCCTCTTACTGCATTATTCCCTGCTGTGCTTCTAACCATCCCAACATTCTTAATTTTCCTGTCTTGGGTCTTTGCATTTAGTGCTCCCTCCTCCTAGAACATATGTCTCATTTATTTGCATATCTTACTGTCCCAGTATTATTCAGTTTTGTCTCAGACCCTCAGGAGACCTTTACTGACTGCTCTCTCCAAAGGGCATACCCCACTCACCCTTACTCTTTAGAGCACTTATCAGTACTTGACATTATGCAATACAGTAATTTATATGCTTAGTATCTAACTTCCTATTGTGAATTGAATGGCAGTCCCCCCAAAAGATATGCCAGTTTCCTAAGTGGGAAACCTATAAACATGACCTCATTTGGAAAAAGAGTCTTTGCAGTGGTAATGAAGTTTAAGAACTTGGGATGAAATCATCTTGGGCTCAGGATGGGCCCTGAATCTACTGACACGTGTTTATAAAAGAAGAGAAAGGGAGAAGATAGAGCTCTTGACACTCTTGCCCTGTCCTAAAGATGATGGTGATAATCAAAGGGCTAACATTAGCCTACAAAGATGTTTGCTTTTGTTTTCTCCTTCAGCGTCCCTAACAATCACATGAGATGGTGAAATATCACAGTCGCACTTTACAGCTCACCAAATTCAACCTCAGAGAACTCTCAGTGACATGTGATGAGGTCACACATCTTAGCAGGTAACACACCTCATCAGGTAGAGCAGAGGTCTCTGAAGACCTCTAGACTAGTGGGGTCCCGCTCAAATTCTGCGCCCCTTGGAGACCTGTGCTTTCTAGCATTGACATGAGCAGCACAGAACAGAAACAAACCTCCATCCGGAGTGGGAGGTAGGCAAGTATTACAACAGCTATTTCGGGCCACATCGTCTCATTCAGTCCTCCTCACGTTTCTGTGAGGCTGCTGCTGTTGGCTTCTGTTACAGACATGAAAACAAATATTAGCACAGCGCTGAAGAGAGACGGAGGCCCTGTGAAGGCATGAAAGTTCCCAATCTTTCCACAATAGACAACTTTTAGACTACACACACCTGTGTTCATGAGTTTATACAGACTCTTTGATGCCCCATTTTCAGCTTTCAGATGTGATTTCCCAGACCATTTCCCAAATATAGCTATGCCGTACTTACTGCCCTTTTTCATCAGTCTTCTCTCGGCCCTTATAAAGAAAGGTTTTATTTTTTTCCATCAGTCACCACCTAGCGTTTGATCTCCAGGGGCCTGTGCTTTTTGTCGCTTTCTTTTCTTGGGACAGCTTAGGAGGGTGTGAACCCAAAACTTGCAGAGAGACCTTTGGACTTTCGGTAGTTTTTCTGTATTTACTCTATCTGAACTGAAACTTTATTTGGCCCCCATGTCCCCTTTATTTTCTGACACTACTTCTTCATGGCCTTAGGAACCCCAGGAGGCCTGAGAAAGATAAGCCACCCTAAGGAAAGGTCAGTCTGCCACAAGGAGCCTGAAAACGAGGTATTAAAAAAGCATGTGCTTTGCTGTGGCAGGGACAGATAACACTCTGTCCTTCCTCCTCAACCCCTGTCTTCTTTGAAAATAAAAGTATTCTTAGTCCTAGAGACTTTGAAACTCCATGGTTCTATCTGATTAAGGTATGCACAAGAAATATTCCATAGGTAGGGATTTCTTCTGCTTTGTAATAACTGGAGAAAAGCATCAAGGGCTCTCTGTACACTATTTATTCTGTCTTGGGATGATTCCTTTTGAGAGGCTTAAAATACTTCCTCTAATGCAATATTGGTAAACTACATCAATCCACTGGGTTGATTTAAAACAACAACAACAGCAACTAATGTCTGTCGTTGTTACTATTTATTTGCAAAGCAGTCTCTTAAGTGAATTTCTGTTATATCTGGTAACATCTTTTCTGAATTAATTAATCAATACTTTTACTCCAGAATCATGCAATTCATTAATATAGTTTTATATTAATTCCATACTGACTAGCTGTAAAAATAAGAAGACTTGTATTTTATAACATATTGAAGCTTTTATAAAAAGTTTCCCCTGTCTTTTTCAATCTTCACAATAACCCAGTGATCCCATTGAACTGCAGGATTAAGCCACTTTTACAAATGAGGAGAGAAGCTCAGCTGAGGAAGGAACTTGCCTAGGGTATCTGAATATCTTAATTATATCTAGATTTCTTTATTGGTATCTTCTCTCACAATCCAGCATTTCTTCATTCTCCTATTTTGCACCGCTATCTCTGTTCTTTAAAGATGCATTTACGTGTAGGGAGGAAAGAAGACAAAAAATTCGGGGGCCAGGAAAAGGAACAAAAGTATAAAGATCCAGTGTGTGCCAGACAAGACTAGGCATTTTGTGTATGCTATTTAATCCCCATGAAAAATCCTAGTGTGTCCTCTGCAAGAGAGAAACAGACGACTCCAAAATCTCCACACTTCACAGCTTTTGGCAGAGTTGTATCCTTTCCATTGAAAGAATAATAATTAATTTTTTATCAGCCTGTCAAGGATGTTTAGTCTTTTGGTAACAGTTCACAGCACCAAGACGCATAGGACTGTCACATTTCTATAAACTGTAGCCAACTCCAAAGATCATTGAATAATTCAGCAGGGAAAGTTCCTAGTATATTAATAACATGGAGATATGAGACCAACTATGGATTGGGTACAGGGAGAAATCACAGTTATTCAGCAAGGGAAAATTTATTGTTAAAAGCTGGAGGGACCAAAGAGTTTCAGTTAGACATATGTCAAGTTTATTATCTGTCTCATTGCACTCCTCTTGAATAACCCAAGTGGATTGATATGTTTTCTAATATAATCATGCCCTTATAAAAAAAGTTTCAGAGTTTGAGGTGAAAGGAGTGAAAAAGCGTTTATTTTTCAGATTTGTATATCAATTAAAGAATTTGTTTTTACATGCAGCAATTATTCACAAATATCATAAATATCTTATATATTGCGTGTATGTGGAGTAAAATCTATGGCTAATATTTGCCTGATTTTTATTTGTTCATTTCTAGTCTTTTAAATCTTCAAGAATGCACTTGGGTTATAAAACTAGCTGAATATGCAGTAAGTGACCATAGTGACCTTCTCAAGCCCTTTAAAGCGAGACAGTGCTTCTGGGTGTGGTAGAGAACAGAGGAGGAAGTCTTAGAGAAGAGACATAGCAGTGTGGAGTTTCTGACTCAGAAAGACTGAAAGCCTGTTTTCATTTTTAAATGTTTAAAATTTACATTTAGAGCAGACTTGCAAAATTTCTCTGGCAAAAGTCATATTCAGGAAATTCAGGACATAGTTCTCCTGGAATGCCCTATTGTGTAAAAGATGGTTTACCATGTAGGCAGTCATATAGAGCTTTATTTTTTTCCATTGAAATTTGTAAGAATCCATGTCTGGGATCATGTCTGTGGGTAGGGAGGTGATGTGGTCAAGAGTTCCAACCCAACAGGGACAAATGTGATGATGAACTTTAAGGAACTGTGTGGCATAAGTAATAACTATAACACAAAGCTGGTTTGAACAGCAGCTGAAATGATTCATTGAGGGAGGACAGAGGCTAGAGATAAACTAGTGAAGAGAAATTTTTAGATAGGTTTTTAAGTAGAAGTTAGCATATTCTCACACACTGTAATCTTCCAGTTTGTTGTGAACGTGGAAGTTACAATAGTCAATTTAGGTGAGGAAACTGGCTTCTTCTTCCAGTGTTCATTATGAATTTAATTAATACTGTTCGGCTGATCAGGTTTTCTGGTACTTACTTCCGATGTTAATCTTCATGGTCATCTGGTTGGCGGTTAATTTCTTTCTCCCATTGGTCATGCAGGAAGGGAAAACTTACATGTACTCTCTGCAACCTTGTCTTTGATTGCCATGACCTTGAAAACCTCCAAATGAGATATATTGAGAAATTTACAAGACTGTTTTGCCAGCAGCCTCTCTTCCCTGCAGAATTTTCTCACAGCAGACTGGTTTAAGGAGATATATGCACTAAACACCAAGAATTTAAATCAATGAAGATGGATGGCTGCCATTAGGAACCAGGCTGCTGTAGTTGGACATTATCTGATATGTGGTCAGTGTGCCTTTATTGAAATAAATGCAGCAGGATATAACTATAATTTAGGGGTTCGTGGATTGTTAGCAGTGAAAGGGTTCTGTGAGGCCAATCTAGTTCAGCTCCTTGATTTAGCAGATGAGCAAAGAGAACTCAGAGGGGACCCTGCTCATGTGTCCAGTTATCTAGAATGACCTGAAGCTCATTTCATTTGGGACTTTCTCCCCATTAGTCAGTCTCACTGCCCTGTGTTCAAATCGAGGCTCTACTTACTACCTGAGCAAATCACTTAAATTCTCTCTATGCCTTAGTTTCCCATCCACAATTTGGAGATAATAATAATAATATAGAAGGCATTTAGCTTTATGAGTATTATATGTCTGACGAATAGTATATATCATTCTTGTGGCATTTTTATGCTTGTTATTAGCATCTAGTATTAGAAGAAAGGGAGTTTTCCATGGCATTTCTGTAGATCATCGGTTCTCACCCAGAGGTGGTCTACCCCTAGGGGATTTTTGGAAATGTGTTTGGTTGTCCTAGCTCAAGATCAAAAGGTGCTCTGGCATCCAACAGGTGGAAGCCAGAAATGTTGCAGAGCATCTTAGAATGAGCTCTCCCTGCTTTTAAAGCCTATATGTAAGATTTATTTACTCTTTGTTAACAGCCCTCATTCTTCTCCAGTAATTGTTTGGTATAACCTCAGCAATTTCAAACGATCCAAGTGTTTTGTTTTGTTTTAGATTATTTATTTATTTATTTGCCAGAAATGGTGAAAGAGGGAACTTAAGCACTGCGGAGCTGGAGAGGGAGAAGCAAAAGAGGGAGAAGCTAGTTTCCTGGGGGGATGAGTGGGAAGCCCAATGTGGGCCTCAATCCCAGGACCTTGGGATGGATCATGACCTGAGCCCAAGGCAGCTGCTTAAGGACAGAGCCACCCAGGTGTCCCTGATCCCAGTTTTTTTTTTTTTAACAGAAAAATTTGTAAGCAAGTATACATTTTTAGCACTTTGTATAATGGTTATTCGTTTGAATCATGTAGAGTGTTGTTATTCATTGTTTTTGATTTCATATTGAAATAGAAAAATAAATATTATGGCCAGAAGTCTTAATAGATAGTGATGTGCTTTTACAACTGTTGAAACAGAAGAGGGCCTTACCAACCACTGAAATTTATTTCAATAGAGCTTTTGAAGTCTTCTCCCTGTCCTGGTATCTATCATCTATCTATCTATCTATCTATCTATCTATCTATCTATCTATCTATCTGTCTGTCTATCTATCAATCATCCTTTTTTCCCTTATTTATTTGCTTTGATGCTGTCTTGATGCAAAGAGACAGTTGTGACCTTGATATAATCTGCAAGTATTTTTCTCTTATTTGTAAAAGTGAAACATAAAGGGGCGCCTGGGTGGCTCAGTTGGTTAAGTGACTGCCTTTGGCTCAGGTCATGATCCCAGAGACCTGGGATTGAGCCCCACATCAGGCTCCCTGCTCAGCAGGAAGCCTGCTTCTCCCTCTCTCACTCCCCCTGTTGTGTTCCCTATCTTGCTATGTTTCTCTCTGTCAAATAAGTAAAATCTTTTAAAAAAATGAAACATAAAATCTTGCAAAATTTGATGTAATATATACCTGAGAAATATATACCTGAGGTTATATAGCTTTTTTGAAAAGCAGGTTTCTGTATATGCTGCTGTTTATAGAGTTATAAGATCCTTTTAACATTGTAAATAACCAGGAGAATATAGTGGCTGATAGCCCAACTGGGAGAACTAATGCTTCTAGCTATATAGGGTTACATTTCACTGTGAGCAATAGTATTATATAAGGACCTCTCTAAATATAAATTTTAACATGAAACTCTCTACAAAAGGGAGCGGTTTTATAAATGTGATACACTGTTAAAGAAAAACACATACATATGCTATAGTATAGACACAATGTATAAATATATGATATAAATATGCATAACTAGATTTATTTATTGTATTTTACTAGATTTATTTATGGTGTTTTAAAGATTTTATTTATTATTTATTTGAGAGAGAGAGAGAGTGAGCACAGACGGGGTGGAGCAGAGGGAGATTGAGAAGCAGACTCCCCTCTGAGCAGTGAGCCCAACTTGAAGCTCAATCCCACGACCCCAGGATCACAACCTGAGCCAAAGCAGATGCTTAGCTGACCGAGCCACCCAGACAGCCCAAGCTTAACTAGATTTAAATCTAAAGATGTATCATTAGATTTTTTTTCTTCCTTTCTCTTTTATGTTAGTCAACTCAGTTGCAGTAATGCTGTGTAACAAACTACCCCAAAGTCAGTGGGCTTGCAACAGTAAATATTTATCCTCCAATTCAGGTGTCTGTAGGTGACTTTGGTTCAGCTGATCTAGACCAGATTCAGCTGGGAGGCTCAGATTTGTTTTCCATAATATGTGTCCTAATGTACAGTTTGAGTGAAGTTGGTTTTATCACAGTGGATAAACTAGAACACAAGAGTCAAGTCAAGCTTCAAAAATACATTTAAGGCTCTTCTGAAGACCATATTCACTATCATTCTGTTGGCCAAAGCAAGACACATGGCCAAATCCAATGTCAATGGAAGGAGGAAAATACTTTTCCCATAGTGAGAAAAAAGGGGTATTTCAGTAAGTATTTGCTCAAAACCATTTCCAGTCATCCCCTTCTACTTATTTCAGGTAAGTATACATTTTCTCTTTCCTGGGATTCTTTTTCTCTGCCTCTTCCCACCCTCAGAATTGAGGCCAGTTATTAGAAAAGCAAGCCTAGAACTGTACTGCATCTTTTAGCTTGACTTTCTATAGCATACATCTATGTTTTTCCTCATTTATAATGATATGTTAATGTATGCATGAATGTGGTAAATTTGTTGGAGACAATAATTTAATTATAGACTCAGACACTCCACAGCATAAACAACAGGAAAAGAAGATATTTGAATGGCTGAAAACTTCAGATTTGGTACCAGAGTATAATTATGAAATGACATGCCAATTAGGAGATGCAAATGACTTTTAAGAAAAACAAGTATTTTAGAATGTTCCATGTCTTCTAGAGAGCATTAGTTAGCAAATCAGAGAGGAAAGATAATATGCACAGTACTGAGGGTCATGACAAGTCTGTTTCTCTCTCTCCCACGCTATTGAATCATCCTTCTCCTTGTCCCATTTATTTCTTTAGCTTTATGTATACCAGGTTCAAGCTCTCAACAAAACAGTCAACTTTGCTTCCCCTTAACCTAGGCTGTACACACACTATGAAATCATGTAATGTCAATAGGGCATCTATGGTAGACACAATTCTGAGAATGGCCCCCTAATCCATCACCTTTGTATAATTAATCCCTTCCTCTTTGAGTGTGAGTAGACTCTTTGAATATGATGAGATATCATGCCTGTGATTATATTACATATCAGAGCTGACTTTGTAATAGGGAGACTATCTGTGTGGACCTATTCCCATCACATAATTCTTTGAAAGTGTAGAGTTTTCCCTAACTGGTGGCAAAAGAACAGACAAGAGATATTCAAAGCATGAAAAGGACTCAGTGTACTGTTGACAGTTTGAAGATGGAGAGCATCATGAGGAAAGGGATGGGGGACAGACAGCCTGTAAAAGACAGCAGCCTGAGAAGAGATACAGCCAACAAAGAAAAGAGGACCCAGGACCTGTAACCACAGGTTCCTACATCCTAACAGTAACTGGAATGAGGTTGGATGTGAATTAGTCCCTAGAATTTCTAGGTAAGAGTTCAGCCAGCTGATAACTTGGATTTCAACCTTGTGGGATCCTCAGTAGGCAATGAAGTCTAGCCTACCCAGACATCTGAACTACAGAGCTGTGAAATAATAAATGGGTGATGTTTTCAGCTGCTATGCTTTTGGTAGTTTATTATACAGAGTTATAAAATGAATACAGTATCTTAATATTTTATACATGTGTGTGTCTATGTCAGTGATACCCTCTTCACATATTAAAGTTAACCCATTGGGTTTCACAAATCAAATTACATAGACTTTGCTAGATCACTATTTTTAGACTGGCCTTGGAATTTACTTGAGTTGTGATCTTACCTTTGTACAGAAGCAGATTTAGATTTTGTAGGACCTGGGTCTTATAGAGTTTTAGGACTCCCTTTAAGAAAAGGATTATATGAGTAAAATATAAAACTAAGTAGCAAAATTTATTTAGGATGAGAAATTATAAATTTCAAAATTATAAATTTTAAAAAGGTGACAAATTACATAAATATAAAAAAACAGAGATAATAATATTTTAAATATATTGTTTGCCTTCTTCATCTGTGTAATATTTTTCTTAATTCTCATTTGTATGCTGTTTGATAATTTCACAGTATTTTTATAGAGAAAATAGAAAGATAATTCAGGTTTATAGCAGAGTTGATAGAAATTTATTTTTTATTATAATTAGAAAATTTCCCTTTTAGCAACTCATTATTTATAATAATATATAACTTTTTGGATCATTGTCAAATATGAGATAATATCTGCTGATTTTCTTCTGTAAATTGTAAGATGTCATGATATTTCTTTTCTTTTTTTTTTTTTTTAAGATTTTATTTATTTGACAGAGAGAAACACAGCCAAAGAAGGAACACAAGCAGGGGGAGTGAGAGAGGGAGAAGCAGGCTTCCTGCAGAGCAGGGAGCAAGCCCAGTGTGGGACTCGATTCCAGGTTTCTGGGATCATGACCTGAGCCGAAGGCGGTCGCTTAATCAACTGAACCACCCAGGTGCCCCTTATTTTCTTTTTTTAAGATTTTCTTTATTTGACAGAGAGCAAACATAAGCAGGAGTGCAGCAAGCAGAGAGAGAGGGAGGAGCAGGCTCCCCCAAACAGTGGGGAGCCCAAGGTGGGGCTCAATCCCAGGACCCTGGGATCAGGGCCCAAGCCTAAGGCAGCTGCTTAACCAACTGAGGCACCCAGGGGCCCATATTTTGTGATATTTCAAACTTCGTTGTGCATTAACATTGAACCATCATTGAAATGACAGTATTTATTAACTAGTTTCTCACTTGTGTTCTCAGGTTAGTAGTGTACTAAGAGTTATATTATTTTTATCAATATCAGTAATTTGTGTCATTTTAATGTGAAATTTGGTTATTTTTTCCATTGTATTCACTTGATACATTATTTATTCCTCTTCATCACTTATTAACCCAAGAACCCATATATTGCTTCTAGTCAAAGTATATCTCTTCTACTATGACCACTCCTTTTGTGTAATCGAATTTTTTGGTATTTTCTTCATTTCAACATAATTTCTAAATTGATAATTTCTCTTTTCATTTTTATCACTTTTTTTACTATGTATTATTTTCACATTTTTTGTCGAGCTATAATTGACAAATAACGTATTAGTTTTAGGTATACAACATATGGAGTTGATAAATGTGTATATTGGGAAACAATTACCATAATAAGTTTAGTTAATATTCATCATATCATATTTTTTTTGTTTATTTCAGAGAGAGAATGGGAGGAGGGGCAGAGAAAGAAACGTTAAGCAGACTCCCTGCTGAATGGGGATCCTGATGTGGGGATCCCATAACCCATGAGATCATGACCTGAGCTGAAACCAGGAGTCTGACATTGAACCATCCAGGAACCCCTCATACTATATTATTTTTTTTTATCTAAATTGTATTCTAGTTCTTTAGTATGTCATTCTATAAATGATTAAAAAATAATTTTATATACATACTAATCAAGATCTACAATTTCTTGCTATTTTATTGAAATGTGCTATAACATGTTTTCAAATTGCAGCTAAAATGGTATTTTGGCCTTTCTCATGCTTTTGAATATTTTACAAACTTGATTTTTAAAATTTTTCTTGCAAGTCTTTAGAAATATATTTTTGATACCTAAACTATCTTTTTTTTAAAGATATTGTTTATTTATTTGACAGAGAGAGAGCAATCACAAGCAGGCAGAGAGGCAGGCATAGAGAGGAGGTGGAAGCAGGCTCCCTCCTGAGCAGAGAGCCTGATGTGGGACTTGATCCCAGGACCCTGAGATCATGACCTGAGCTGAAGGCAGAGGCTTTAACCCACTGAGCCACCCAGGCGGCCATACCTAAACTATCTTTGACCCCAAGTTATAAGTTATGAGTCTGGGACAGCTTTTTAATGAGAGTCCATCTAGTATCCATATACTTCCAACATTGGGGACTGCCAGAGAGGTTCATATCACCTTTGGGTCACCTTTATATCAAGACACCTAGTGAGTTCACCCATTGGGTGGTAGTCAACTTTGAGGAAACCATTTTACCCTAAGATAGCCATCTGTAACTTGACTTCACATAAAAAATGATCATGAACCACACAAATAAACCTAAACTTTTCCTTAGCTTTATTCAAAAAATGATCATTGTTGCCCTCAAGTCTGAGAGACATAGGAGAAAATGTGCCATACAAAAGATGGAGTGAAAAGGGCTAACAGTGTTTGCTAATTCCGATTAAACCATCTTGCCTTCTAAATATTAGAAAATTGTATGACTGTGTGAACATGCTGCTAGAGCCCATGGATGGGGTGAACTATGTGATAGATGCCTGAAACCTAAGTTTTATTGACTCCACTGTAAATTTTACTGTGACAATGGGTGCAGTATTTCTTAAATGTTGCTTTTTGATTTCTTTCTTTCTTTTATTTATTTTTTTTAACAGTGGATCCTTTCCTCCTGCCACCACCACCTCCTAGGTAGACAGGTTACAGATAGGGGCTTATATTTGGGAATAGAATAGATGTTTTCTCAGGAAAAGGAAAGAGTGGGAAGGAAAGAGGTAAAAAGTTCAGCAAATAAATTAGAATAAGGATAAAGCACAACTAATTAGAGCACAGGGTGGAAAAGCTAACAGATTGTGGCACCAGGTCAGGTTAGTATGATAGGTAAGTGTATTTGAAATACTTGAATATTAGACTGGAGTCCTTTAATATCCTTATTGATGGTCATGAGTGATGTTCTAAAATACTAAGAGTGGCATCAGCAGAAAGATTGCAAAAACCTCTCAAAACCTACAGCAGAGCCTTTGAAACATTGTGCACTGAATATTTGTGTCCTGTCAGGTGATAATATGTATTCTTTAAAAGTCAGATCCATAGTTCTTTTTGGTAAATAATGGATTAAACAAAGTTAAACTAGTTTTTTGAACATTTAGGAAACTGTTAGGATTTGTAAATGTCTAAGAGTAGGAGAAAATAATGTTAGTTCTTGTTATTTGCAGTAGTTATATTCTGTGAAGTCATGGAAAACACTGAATTAGCCAACACTGAGCCATTGCTCTTAGAAGACATAAAGGGTCACACATTTTTTTATCAATTGACCAATAAATAATCTTGTTCCATATGTGTTTATTTTTAAGGAACATTTTTTAAAAATAAATACTGTTGATTCATTAACATTGAAATCACAGACAGCAGCACTGTATCTCATGTTTGAATCAAGTTTATCACACCTATTTTCTCCATTAAGCACCTTTCTTTAATTCTTTCTTTTCTAAAAAGATTTTATTTATTTATTTGACAAAGAGAAACACAGCCAGAGAGGGAACACGAGCAGGGGGAGTGAGAGAGGTAGAAGCAGGCTTCCCACTGAGCAGGGAGCCCAATGTGGGGCTCGATCCTGGGACTCCGGGATCATGACCTGAGCCGAAGGCAGTCGCTTAACCAACTGAGCCACCCAGGCACCCCAGCACCTTGCTTTCTTATGCTGGGGCCATTTTAATCAACAGAGTCACCAATGGTATATATGAATATAGCATAAAAAGGACACTTGTTTACATTATGAGAGCTGAGATAAAAAGGTAGAATGTCACCTCCACATTAGCTATGAATGTGCTCATTGGATGACTTAAAATTTTTGGTGCTTGTTGCGTGTACAAGTCTATAAATAACCATAATGCCTAAAATATTGACTTGGGTAATACCTGTAAATTTTAGCAAGGAGGTTTATTTGCAAATACAGAATCTGTGAATAATGAGAATCAACTGTATCACTTAATTGCATTTATGTATTCATGTATTCATTCAACCACTCCATGAATATTTATTAAGAGCCTCCAATGTGTCAGGCATTGCCAGGGTCCTGGGACTCGGAAGTTAAGAAAGAAACATCATTTGTGTTCATGAAGTGGGCATTTCTTTATACCATTTTAGTGTTTTATTTCAGATGTAGGAAATACATGCTGTGCATAGAGAAGTGGCTTTGTGTTAGACCTTTGCAAGGCACCTCTTTCAGGATCTGCACAAACTTGGTTGATTCTATTAATCTCTAGGAATCTCACTTCCCTTTTCTGTAAAATAGGAGGTTAATATTACCTTCCTGATAGAGTTGTCTTAATGATTTTTTTAATTGGTGTATTGTTGACACATTATGCGACATTAGTTTCAGGTATACAACATAGTGGTTACACCAAGTTATACATGATGCTGTGCTCACCACAAGTGTAGCTGCCATCTGTCACCATACAACACCGTTACAGTATCTTTGACAAGATTACTTATACTGTGCCTTTATTCCTATGACTTATTTTTCCATAACTGGAAACCTGTATCTCCCATTTCCCTTCACCCATTTTTCTCGATCCCCTATACTCCTCCCCTCTGGAAACTATCAGTTCTCTGTATTTATAGGTCTAATTCTGGTTTGTTTATTTGTTTGTTTTTTGTATATATATTCCACCTATGAGTGAAAGCATATGATATTTGTCTTTCTCAGTTTAATTTTTTAAACTTAGTATAATATCCTCCAGATCCATCTATGTTGTCTCAGATAGCATGCTTTTATCCTATTTAATGGGTATATAATACTTGTGTGTGTGTGTGTGTGTGTGTGTGTGTGTGTCATACCACATTTTCCTTATCCATTTGTCTATTGATGTACCCTAAGTTTCCTTCATATCTTGGCTTTTGTAAACAATGCTGCAATAAACATAGGGGTGCATATATATTTTCAATTTAGTCTTTTGTTTTCTTTGGGTAAATGCCCAGTAGTGGAACTATTGTATCATATTGAATTTCTATTTTTAATTTTTTGAGGAAACTTCATGCTGTTTTCTGCAGTAGCTGTACCAGTTTCTATTCCCACCAATTGTGTATGGGATTCCCTTGTCTTCCACATCATTGCCAACACTTGGTACTTCTTGTCTTTTTGATTTTAGCCCTTTCAACAGGTGAAAGGTAATATCTCATTTACATTTCTCTGATGATTAGTGATGTTGAACATATCTTCATGTGTCTGTTGGCCAACTGTGTGTCTTCTTTGGAAAAATGTCTTCATTTCCTTTGCCCATTTAAAAAAATCAGTTTGGGGGCTTTTTTGGATTTGAGTGTTTATGATCTTTATATATTTTGGATATTAACCCTTTATTAGATATATCACTTGCAGATATCTTCTTCCATTAAGTAGATTGCCTTTTTGTTTTTGTTTTTGTTTTGTTTTGTTTTTTAATATTTTATTTATTTGACAGAGAGAAACACAGCCAGCGAGGGAACACAAGCAGGGGGAGTGAGAGAGGGAGAAGCAGGCTTCTTGCCGAGCAGGGAGCCCGATGTGGGGCTCGATCCCCGGTCTCCGGGATCATGACCTGAGCCGAAGGCAGTTGCTTAACCAACTGAGCCACCCAGGCACCCCTGCCTTTTTGTTTTGTTGATGACTTCTTTTGCTATGCAAAAACTTTTTGTTTTGATGTAGTCCCAGTGTAGTTTATTTTTGGTTTTGTTTCCCTTGCCTGAAGAAACATCTAGAAAAATGTTTCAGCTGCTTCTGTTAGAGAAATTATTGCCTGTGCTCTCTTCTAGGATGTCTGTGGGTTCAGGTCTCACATTTAGGTCTTTAATCCATTTTGAGTTTGTTTAGTGTAATTTGTTAAAAGGTAGTCCAGCTTCATTCTTTTACATGTATCTGTCCAGTTTTCCCAGCACCTTTTATTGAAGAGACTGTCTTTTCCCCATTCTATTCTTCCGTCCTTTGTCATAGATTAATTGATCATATAAATGTGGGTTTATTTCTCAGCTCTCTGTTCTGTTCTATTGATCTATGTGTCTCTTTTTGTGTAGGCACCATACTGTTTTGATTACTATGCCTTTGTAGTATATTTTGAAATCTGGGATTGTGTTACCTTCAGCTTTGTTTTTCTTCCTGATGATTGCTTTGGCTACCTGGGGTCTTTGTCTTTCTATACAAACTTTAGTATTATTTGTTCTAGTTTAGTGAAAAATACTATTGGTATTGTGTTAGGGATTGCATTGAATTTGTAGGCTACTTTGGATAGTATGAACATTTTAGCAATATTAATTAGCAAGTTAACACAGGGGCAGCATTACTTACAATCCTCTTCTGTTCCCTTGACAAAGTACATTTTGGATCCACACGTAAATAATTTTGTACTTGGAAGATTGGTGATTCAAGAATATAAACACATTTTCTTCTCAGTTTTGAGGTGCATTATTACTCTAAGCTAAGCTTATCCCTGTGGGCTGAACTATTCACTGGTCTTCTTTAGTGGACAGTTTTACCTTAGATCAGTGTTACCCAGACATAACCCTGTGCCCAGGTGTCTGTTTTCAGCAGAGGGCTAATCAGTGTTAAATTGGTGGTGGGTGGGAGGGGAGACATTGAGAGACAGTATCTTGGACTGAGTTACTTTTGGAAGCCCTAAGTTTAACATTTGCCTTTAATGCATGACTTTTTCAAGAGTTCTTTAGTATACCAAAGCACATCATGAATTTCCTATACTGATAGAGAATGCAATTTCTAAAATGTATTTGACCACAATAACTTGGTGAGGAGTCAGATATGCAAAATGAACTTCTTAAGACTTAGACACCCAAATATTTTCTTGGAGTGCTCTTTGCATTCAGCAGCTCTTTGGCTGTCATCCTTTTCTTGTCCAGACACCTCTCGTGTATCCCGTTCTGGAACGCACTAGCTCCATGGTCTCCAAGCTTTCTGACTCCTGTGTTCCAAAACACCTTTTGATGTTGAATGTTTTGTCTGCATCACATTTACATCAGAAGGTCATTGACTTCTAGAGGAAGCCTTGGACAAGTGCTATAGCTTCTTTCCATACTCTTTGACTTCTGATTATCCCTAATGAGAGAGCAGCCTCTCCTTTGCACATATTCACCTACTGTGAGCCTTGATGTCAAAGTATCAATACTCATAATTTTAGCTGTGGCTCATTGTTGGAAAACTGCAGCTTAATTGCTCTGTATGTGTGAAGTTGTCTATTTTTGTTATTTAAGGTTGTCATGAACCAGTGTGACTTATACTATAAACTGTAAGATTTTTTTTTTTAATTTGGCCATGTGCCTGTTCTGTAAAAACAAAACGAAAAAAAAGACTTCTCTAGTGATAACATATGCCCTAGACTTTGTGTGGAAATGTATTTGGGGCGGTCACATGGTTTAGTGGAAAGAACATTTGGAATTTCAAATCTGAAGGCCCAGTGTCTCTATTTATTAAAATAGTGTATGGCTTTATACAAATTATAAATCCTTTGTGCACCTTGATTTCATCCTGTATATTTGGGCAAATCACCAACAACATCCCTATGAAGCACATAGAAAGGTTTCTGGAGAAGTTTCCGAAATAAACTAGACACTCTCTTCTCATTTTCTGTAAAGTCTGATGTAAATATAATGTGAAATGGACATTATGTGCAATTAAAGTATTTCCTTAATTGATAACACCAAGGAAACCAATGTTTAGAATTTGATGAGGCCCTGAAATTCACTCATTATCATTTTTTCCCTCTCTTTTCCCTGCCTCCTCCCTCCCTTTTCTCCCTTCCTTCTTCCTTCCTTCCTCCCTCTCTCCTTTCTCTCCTTCCTTCCTTCCTTCCCAAAAGTGGGGTACTTTTTAGTGGTTCTTTTAATTTTAGAAACTGCTTACTCCTATAAAAAGTGGTCCCAGGGGTGACTGGGTGGCTCAATTGGCTAAGCATCTGCCTTTGGCTCAGATCATGTTCTCAGGGTCCTGGGATTGAACCCCATGCCAGGCTCTCTGCTCAGTTGGAGCCTCCTTCTCCCTCTCCCTGCCACTCCCCCTACTTGTGCTTTCTCTCTTTCAAATAAATCCATAAAATCATAAGAGAGAGAGAGAGAGAGAGAGAGAGAGAGAGAAGAAAAGGTCCCAGAGTTTGCAAGGAAATGACACTTTAGTTGATGTGATGGAACAGGTCAAACTGGAAAACATGGAAGACCCATGGCATGTGTGGTGGTCCAAATGCTGTTTTTATGCATTAGTTGGTTTTGAGAGCTATTTGTTTAAGATGCACTTAATATATGAGTTTTTGGTTGATTGCTTTTTATGTGGGCTCCACGCCATGTATGGAGCCCAGTGTGGGGCTTGAACTCATGACCTTGAGATCAAGACCTGAGCTAAGATCAAGGGTTGGATGCTTCACTGACTGAGCCACCCAGGAGCCCTCACCCTCTTTTTGTTAATAATAGTTCTGTATCCTTAGTCCTGCCACATTCATTGAGCAGGGCACACACTTGCATTATAGAAGCTTGAGTGAGCTTGCACATAACTCAGGTACTGGGACACGAGGTCTGATAAAACCAGCATGTAATAAGTGCGCCATGTGGTGCATGTGTTTCTACCTTGTGCCGTTTTATTTTGCTGTAGGGAAAACACAATTATAAGGCATAAAATATTGTAAAGAGAAGGAAATCCTAGGAACTCCACTGTGTAAGCTGTAGTTTGTGAGCCACAGAATAATGAGGAAGAGGAATAAAGGGAACAATGGCTTGTGGCTCTTTGGAGGTAATAGGCTAGAACTAAAAAGGAGAATATTTTTTGCCTTCCTCCCTTACACCTGCATGTGCTCATGTGGACCTCAGAATCCAAGCCATATTTCTACTGTTCTATATTCTCAACATTGAACATGACAATTTGCATATCCATAGGTGATAATTTATTTAAAAAAAAAGTCTTAGTTTCTTAGGGTGATATAACAAAATACTATCATCAAGGTGGCTTCAAACAACAAAGACTAATTTCCTTAAAGTTCTGGAAGCTAAAAGTCCACAATGAAAGTGTTGGTAGGGCCATACTCTGAAGTCTCTGTGGATGATTCCTTGTCTCTTCTAGCTTCTGGTGCTCACTGGCAAACCTTGGCATTCTTTGGCCTGTAAATGTATCACCCCAGACTATTCCTGTGTCTTCCCTTGGTCATCTTTTCTATGTTTCTGTTTCAGTACCCAAACTTCCCTCTTCCTGTAAGGACTCTTATCATTTTGGACTTGGGACCCACTCTCATCCAGCCTGACCTTGTCTTAACTGGATTACATCTGCAAAGAGCCTATTTCCAAATGAAGTCATAGTCACAGGTTCTGAGTGGAAATGAATTTTTAGGGGACACTATCCAATCCAGCGCAGAGGGTGATTTTTGTTTGTCTGTTGTGGCAGTATGCCAAGAGCTGTACCAAGCACACACAAGTCAATAAGCTTCTGTACTTTAGGATATAAAGTCTAACATATCCTACTGCTCTTTTAGTACCATCGACTTTAATGCATAAACAATGTTTAATGATGTACAACAATGTGATAGGGCACCACTTTCCGTAAGCTGCTGCTTGGCAACATGTTAAAACAACCTTCAACATGATTCCACCCAATCAACTGCGATGTACAAAATACAACTTTCTGGGGCATCTGGGTGGCACAGTCGGTTAAGCATCTGACTTCTGATTTGGATTGATCTCTTGGGTCATGATCTCCGGTTATGAGGTCAAGCCTCACATCAGCCTCCAAAGATCCAAAAAAAAAGAAAAAAAATACAAGTTGGAAAATGACAAGAAAATATTAAGTAGTTTTTACACTAACCAGAACCTCGATCAGCTATAAAGTTTAGGGAAAATAAAAGATTGCTTAAACTGTCTCCGCTGACTTGATCCTCAGTGCTGGGAACTCAAAGCAGATCCTGGTTCTTCACTGAATGGATGGACCCTGTGACCATGAGGAAATGAGACTGCCCTGTGACTTTGTCAAAATTTTCCGTCATTATGATGTAGCCTCAAGGTAATTTCATGGTTGTTTACTTTAGGTGATAAATAGTTGAGGGGAAAAAACGGAAGAAGCATCATGGAGCAGGAAAAATTCAGATTTATTTATTTTATTTTGGTTGTAACAGGACTCAAAATCCAGTGCTGACATTTATTGACTTTGAATAAATTACTTACCCTCTTTTTGTTTTGATTTTTTTAAAGACTTTATTAATTTATTTGACAGAGAGAGAGAGAGATCACAAGCAGGCAGAGAGGCAGGCAGAGAGAGAGGAGGAAGCAGGCTCTCTGCTAGGCAGAGATGCGGCCTCAATCCCAGGACCCTGAGATCATGACCTGAGCCTAAGGCAGAGGCTTTAACCCACTGAGCCACCCAGGTACCCGCTTTGATTTTTTTTTTTAATCTAAAGATTAACAATATCCTCCTCTCAGAGTACTGTGCAGATTAAATGAGATAATAATATATAAATCCCGGTAGATGCAGAGAGAGTGCTCCCTTTTTTCTTACATCTCTTGGTTGCTTGTCATTTGTTACTATCAGATCTAAGATACAAAGTAAAACAAACAAAGCAATACTCAGAAAACAGAATTAGTAAATGCAGATATGCAGTATTGAATGACCGTTTGCTTTTCTGGTATCAGAATCTACCGAACATGTAGGATAGTTTATAACGGAGTATAATATTGCCTAGCTTACAAAATCTCAAATATCCAGCCTCAGCAGGACACCAGCCAGGCCCATGGATGTTTGCATTTATGTTCTCTTGGCCAGTTTTCTTCTTCTTTACTTTTCAGAATTAATGATGCCTTTACGGGTCAATGACTCTTCCACACCTGAGCTTTCTTTGTTCTCACAGTGCCTAATTTCTGAGCTTCTTTAGGCAAGAGTGCCAAGAAATCTCATGTTAAAGAAAACTCATGGCACCATCCCTGGATCTCATCACTACAGCAGTGGATTGCAAAATCTGGAGAGCAAGATTCACTCGGGGAGATTATATATTTGGAGACTCTGGGTACTAGTTCTTAAGATTCGGGGTCTTAGGAATGGGGTAGGATCAATGAATAGACATTTAAAAAGCACCCACCCAAGATTGCTGATTTAGATAATACACAGACCTATCTTTAAAAAACTCTAGAATTGAAGCAAAGATAACGTGTAGTCAGAGCAGTGAGAGACCCCAAGGTTGGAAAACATTGAGCTCATTTTGTTTCTTCAGTCAATTTACATGGAAGTATGGTTTGTAAATGGAGGGTTAAGAAAATTCATGGGGCTTCTCAAATCTCTATTAACACCACAGAGGATGTTTCAGAGAAATGGAAAATGCTTACAAATGACATGATGGTTTTGCACTCCATTTGTCCTAAATTACTGAGGTCATAGTAATTTACAGAAAGGAGGGATTGGCAAAAATTACTGAAAAACCTGATCCATAAAAAAACTAGTAGTGTTAGTGTAACACCTTCAAGAGAAAAGAGAACTCTGATTTGAGATGACAGACCCTGTGTCTTAGTTTGGAGGTTTCATTGGCATAGCAAATACCCCTTCTAGTTTTCATGGTTCACTGGAAATATGCTCTGAAAACAGCTTATTTTTTCCTCCTGAATGAAGTCCCCAAGTTCCCCAAGAATGAAGTCTTTTGAGTAGATTTTACCTAGTAATAGGAGGAACCCTGTAACAGAATATGGCTTTAGAGCCAGGAGTCTTTAAATTATTTTCTCCTATACTCTATTTCACAAATTTAAATATGTTGTGGATTACTAAATAGTTTTTGGCTTTGTAAACCTATCCAGTAATTATAGCTTGGTCAGCCTGAGAGCTCCTTGGGAGAAAATTCTAATTGTGTTCATTTTTGTAGCAGCAGCTGCTTCTTAGAGATTTGTATGGGATAAGTAACCAATAAGGCTGAATGGAATGGATTGGAATGGAGGGATGTGGAATAGACTGGACTAGAAAAGAATAGAATGTAATGGGATGAAATGGATAGAATATGGAATGGAATGGATGGACTATAGAATGGAATGTGTAGAAAGGGATGGAAAGGGTTAAAATGGATGGAATATGGAATGAAATGAAGTGGAATGAACTGGAATAGAGTAAGTAGATGGGCGCCATGTTGGATGTGTCCAAGTTTTGACTTGATCAACCCTGCATGAATCCATGACATTGTGCTTCACTTCACCCAAGTGAAGACCTGACTGAGCGAGGGATACTTCACCAAACACCTGCCCTCGTTTGCAATTCGGCCTGCAGGTGTAACACCATTCCTGGCCAGCTTGGGGCCATCTCTGAGATTTCCGATGGGATGTTGCTTGACGTCCCCATGGTTCTCCAGCTCTGTGCTCTGTCAGGGAAGAGGCCTTCGGATGATACACCACTGGCTGTCATTTAGCAGTCACGTTCATGGAGCAGATCCTTTGTGACTTGTGACCATGGGGAGGGCAGCCTCAGTTACAGTTGTCACTATTCTAGACCCATCTCACATTATTCCTTAAAAAGGCACCATGATGTGGTTGTCAGGGGTGTGGGCTTCACACCACATTCTGTGGTTTTCAGTACAGACTCTACCACAGTAGCTGGAAATTCAGGCAAGTTATTCACGTTCTCTCACCCTTTCTTTCCTCACCTGTAAAATGGAGATAAGAGTATCTACATCGAAATGTTGTTAACATTAAATGAAAATAACATCTATACAAAGCCCTCAGTGAAATCCCTTTCATGGTTAATGCTATATTAATATTAGTAATTATTTAAAGGGCAAGATATTACTAAGAGGACATTTCAGTGCACACAGGTGTTTCTAGACAGCATGGAAGTCTCTATATGTCTTTGCATTACAAGACCACAGTGATCTGTTCGTCGTCATAAAAATCATTAGAGCTAGCATCCCTGATTATCAGAGGTCTAGGCATAGTGTTTATGTGTACCTAGTCATTAAACTGTCATAGATTCCATGAAGTCCTATTTGTGGGTCCTATTCCTACTTTACATAGTGGAAACTCAGTGCAGAGATGGTAAATAACTTACCCAGAATCACGTAGCTAGTGTGTAGTAAAGCCATGCTTCATATACTCCGCAGTCTAGACTCCAAGATAATACTCAGCTACTATTCTGTACCACCGACACTATTGTCTGAAGAGCTCTAAGCTTTTCAGCTTCTGTGAAGTTTGCTGCAGGAGTCATCATCCTATGTCTGCTCGATCTGCTTCTATGACTTTGCAAAGCCCCATGGCTACTCAGAGCATTTGCTTTATTATGATTTTTTTCCTTGTAATTTCCTAATGCTTTGTAGAATTTGTTCCAATTTTCATTTCTTTTATGTCACTTTTGTCTTCCCGACTTCAATTGCTTGGTAAATGGGTTTTATAGGCTTCCCTGAGGAATAATGCAATACCTAGCTAATCCATGCCTGTAATAAATGAGGCACATTTCAAAATGTTTTCCTGCTTTCATCCATCCCTACTAACCCCCAAATCAATTTTAGTCAATTTAAAATCAACATAATTTTCTGGTCTCCAGAAAGTAATTATTGATTATGATATCTTCTCATTGGATATTAAATTTGTGCCTGGACATAACAGATGAAAATGGTCTAAAATGAGATAGGACCGTTAAGCCAGTGAGTGGATTAGACAAAGCAATTGGTCCTGGACGACTTTTTGATGTTATCTTCTGTTAACCTTTTTTTATTCTTTCAAAATTAGTCAGTCCATCAAGTAAAAAAACAATTTGTTTTCAGTCGAATTAGTAATAGTTCAATAAAAGAGCGTAAGAGAAAACAGGGCAGGAAAGAATAACATAAGCATTCAGCAGCCGCCTGATGTAATAAGACAAGCATAGCTAAGCATAACTTTAGAGTCAAACACAGTTGGGTTTGACCCAGGAGTCTCGTCTTTGCTGCTTTGAGACTTTTTTTAAAAAAAGATTTTATTTAATTATTTGACAGAGAGAGCGCAAGCAGGGGGAGCAGCAGGTAGCGGGGAAGGAGAAGCAGGCTCCCTGCTGAGCAAGGAGCCTGATGCCAGATCCCAGGACCCTGGTATCATGACCTGAGCTGAGGCAGTCACTTAACTGAATGAGCCACCCAGGTGCCCCTGCTTTGAGACTTTGTTCAAGTTATTCTTGTTTGCTAACTCTAGCTCATCAGAAAAGGGTTGAGGGGGTCATGGAAGACAGGGGAGGAAGATCAGTGTGTCCCGATTTGCTTGGTGATACTCCTAGTTTTAGCAAGGGGCATCCAACCTGACAAAAAACCCCTCAGAGTCAGACCAACAGGGATGGCTGGTCACCTTACAAAAGTGTTCCGTGGATTTAGTGAGATGACAGTGTGATATGCCTATGAGCTGGACTTCGAGCAATTCTAAGTATTATAGTAATTACTTTGGCATGGAAACATTCTGAGCTGTGGATTTTTGTGCAGTGATTTATTGTGAGTATGCTGAGGGGAACACATGAGGGAGGGAGAGAAGCTGAATAGGTCAGGGCTAGGCAAAGGGGGCAGTCCAGCTGAAGTTCAGCCTCAGCTCGATGCTCTGGAAGATTTGGGTTTGTGAATGGTACCACAGAGTTGTCCCACTTTGCGACAAGAGGGCTGGCCATTTGTGCCCCACATTGTTCAGTTATTGGCTGCAGGCTACACCGGAAGGGTATTTTTAACCAAGGGGAATTCTCAGGAAGGGAGAACAGCAATGCATTCTTAAGACCAACACCATGTTTTAGAGAATGCATGTGCCAGGTTATTGAAGGGGATCTGGGCAGGGGCCAACAGTATCTCCTACAACTGCTCAGGAGTTTTCTCAAAGAACGATCTAGCAGTCAGTTTAAGTGAAGGAACCCACATTGGTAACATGCCACTACTTCCATGCTTTCCATTTTGATATTTATCTATCTTACCACCTCCCTGATTTATACACACTAAGCATTTATGATTGGTCATCTAAAAGGGATTTTCAACTCTTTTGGAAGAAAATACAATATAGTTATAAACAATATTGTTGTTTCAGGCAACTGTAGAAGAGGATAATTTTTTTGTTATTGTTGTTCATTAGCTTTGAATGAGAAATCTAACAAAACAAACGTGAGATGCAAATTAGAAAATAAATGAAAGGTGATTTAAAAATCTTGGATAATATAATATAGCAGATTCCTGTAAATTAAAACAAATGCCAAGGTTAAGTAGAATGAATCCTCTCCAGAGATCCATATAATTTGGAAAACGTTTCAATTAGTCAGCAGGCTTAACATTGCTGATTGCACATCAGCAATTGGAAAAAAAGAGAAAAAAGAAAAACAGTCCTTAAAGGCAAAGTCCTAAATTTGCTCTTTAGAAAGTTGACACATATAGATTGATTTCAATCTCCTCAGATTTGAGATTTGCAAAAAGAAAATGATATCAAGTATTGATAAATTTTTTCATAGAGATAGTATATGCTGACTTGTAAGAACAGTGTGACTCAAAAAAAAAAAAACAGTGTGACTCATGTATCTGATATCCAGTTTATATTTTTAATATTTCCCCCTACCCTATGTGTTTCCTGCCCTTTTTTTAAAAGATAGATTTATTTATTTATTTATTTATTTATTTATTTATTTAAATTTGAGAGAGAGAGTGCACAGGAGCAGTGAGGAGCAGAAGGAGAGCAGAGAGAGAATCCCAAGCCAACTGACTCCATGCAGAGTGCAGAGGTCGATGCAAGGCTCAGTCTCATGACCCTGAGATGAACCTGAGCCAAAACCAAGAGTTGGACACTTAGCTGAGTGAGCCACCCAGGCACCTCTAACTATATATTTTTGGTATAACATTTAGAAAATAGGAAGGTATAGACAAGAATCCCATCCCACCCAATAACTCTCCTTTTTAATTCTTTTGCTGCATTTCCCATCATTATTTTTTCAGAGGCAGGAATCCTGCTGCCTCTTAACCTTAGGCTGATGACAAGTTAAAGAAACTGCAGTGTCCAAAACCATTTTCCAGTTTCCCTCTCTTTTTTTTCTTTCTTTTTTATTATTTTTCTTTTTTTATTATTTTATGTTAGTCACCATACAGTATGTCATTTGTTCTTGATGTAGCGTTCAAGTTTCCCCTCTCTTCCCTCTGATTGTAGGTGAGGCAAGACAAGCAGGTTAATGTTCACTTTGAAACCTAGCATAACAAGCTTAGAGAGTGGGTTAAGGCTTCAGACTCTGTCAAAACCATCTGACCACTCCTCTTCTTCTGCTCATGGTCATGGTCCTTATTGTGACTCACAGCAGTGTGCCTTGACATGAGCCCTTAACTCATAGTTTGCAAGGATTTCAGTCCCAACCTGTAAACATAGGACCCAAATGTGCACCTACCTCGCAGCCTCTGGGAAACTATCTCTAGAGTCTTTGCACACATCCAGACCAAATAGCCCAGTTTCTTCCCTATGAGTGTAACTTAATGACTTCACTTACCTCTGGTGACCTATACCATTGTCTTCAATTTAATGAACACAGACACAGCTCCTGCTGATATGCAAGAACTTAGAGAATAGATTTAGTGTCTGTCCTGTTTAGAATGGTTCTTAAAAAGTTTAGCAATAAATATTTATTGACCGAATAAACAAATGAATGCCCTCATTTTATCGTGATATTTTAATTACCTTAGAGGCTTTTGATAACCCTTTAGTCAGTGATCTATAATTAGTACTCACATGAGTCCTGTGAATCTTTTAAGATATTTACAAAGAGTTGAGAGATCTTATTTTCCATGTACTCCCTCCCTTATGCATTAATTTATATAATACCAATAATTACTTAGCCAAATTTTCACTACTGTGACACTATTGTGATTGGCAACAATAAGTTGTTGCCAATACTTATATTGGGATATGTGATGCTATATTTATCCAGACTGCAGTTACCTAACCTTGTTGATGTATCATAATATATAAAGTTAAGATAAGTATTTAAAGAATAGAAATTTTAAAAATAGTTACTATCCAAAATTGAATTGTAAATAAAATATTTTAAAGAAGAATGCAATCATGTTTGTGACATTTATTTGCTCCTTTAGGTTTCTGTAGGACTCAGAGCTGCACATAGTACTGCATGACTTCAGTGCTCAAGGTGCATCCTACCAAAATTACAGTGAGAAAAATGCTGGTTCCAGAATATTCTTTGAGATACATCAGTGCCTCATCCAAACAGAGTCTTACAGAGGTCAAGGAACTTGTCCTTTGCCACATAAGATTATTTGAAAGATGAAGGTGGTAGTGACACCTCATATTGGAACTGCAAGGATTAAATGAGCTCAAGTGTAGGCAAAATATCCTACAGTGATCAGTGTGGACTGGCTGTTAATTATTATGTGGTGCACTGATACCTAGAAGAGAAGACTTCTGAATTTTCTGACAGTTGTGAATTGCAACGATTAGACCAAGTAAAAACTCAGTCATCTCTGTGCCCTGAGCCCAATCAAAGTGCAAGTGTCCAGGACGTGTCCACAGTCATTTATCGTGTAGTAAGACCAGATATCCTCAGATTCACAAAGCAGTAGCCCTCTTGTCTTGTATCTCTTAACACCTGGGATCATACATCAGAGACCATAATGTTAATGGTAATGCCTCTCTCGATGGTCATTCCCATCTCTTTCCACTTAGCACCCTGCCAAGCAATCTCAAGATTTATTACTGACCAGGTGACATTAAAAAGTGTAATGAGCCTGGAAGGGCACCTGAGAATATCTCATTGTAATAAACCTTCTTTGAGAGAAAATAAGAGATGAAAAGACCAGAGAGATTGATTCCTGTAAAATCACATAATGCATTTCATTTGTCCTGGGTTTCAGTTACCCCTCTCTTCTCAATATAAAGTTCCTTCAGCTTTGCTGTAGGCTTTTCCAGGTCCTGAACTAATCTGAGGAAGCAGGCTTCAACCCATCTTAAACTTACAAAGCATCTTGCTGCCCTTCATCCCATCTCTGGGTGAGCTGTGAATGCTGGCTTCTAGGGAGCTGTAATGTTTTTTGCACCCTTTTCTCCTCCACTGTATTTGCACAGTTTGGGGAGATCATTTCTCTTCTTGTTCCGGGACAGATTGTGTGCTGCACCTGACTCATTTATCTACAGTAAGTTCAGCAAACAAAGACTCTGAGCACTCTGACCCACTCTTCATTCTGTCCCAGGCTTCAGTTTTCATCCTCACAATCCCAAGAGACCTGCTGCCCTCTATCCTGCTTTCCAGGGCCTAGGCAGGAGGGAGGAACAAAAGCAATATGGAGAAAGGGGTAAAGCCTAGGAAAAGATAGCACCATGTTTACAGAAATCCAGCAGAGGCGTCTACTTTTTATTGGCCAGAGCATGTCATGTGGCCACGTGCCAGGGTAGCTGGAACAGGCATGTAGTGTAGCTGGGCACCTTTGCCATGTTCCCAAAATTGAGCTCTTATTTTTGTGGAGGGAAGCAAAATATGGATTTTGAGTAGTCTACAAGGACTGTCTAATCATTAAACAAACACATAAAACCAAATTATTTTATTTGAGCCACAGATGAGTTTCAAAAGGCAGACTTAAAGATTTAAGCAATACAAAGGGGGGTGGGGGGAGAGGGAGAGAGAGAGAAAAGAAAGGAAAAAATAAAGCAATGCAATGTAGATATGCAGAGCTGACTAATCTAAAGAACCATTGATCTAGGATCAGTGAAAGCAATGCTCTTTAATAGCTAGGGACAGCAGAGAGTGCCGTTCAATTAAATACTTTCATTCATTACTTACAAAATTAATCTTTAGTACTTGATGATAATGTATGAAAAATAAGTACTGATTAGGGCTGACCCCATGGCAGTTTCTTTAGAAGTTAAAAAAAAGAAAAGTTTTTATTTAGGCAATGATTTGACCCCATTGATGGGAGAGTACCTAGGTTGATAACTTTAGGGAACAGAAACATGAATAGAAGAAGACAATGGCTGGGCCCTGTGATACAGAGGTTAACAGGTGCAATGTATCCTCACTAATGTAAACTAATTAGAGAGAAATGCAGATTGACCTCGAGAAGTCTGATTCTAGTTATGCTCACGTCCTGCTTCTACATTTGATGATTCTACACATGTGGTTCGAACATCTTAGGTAATCGAAAATTTCAAAACACTCTGATTTTTGTTTCATCCGTTACAATTTTCCTCTAAAACTGGTATGATGTAGAAATAATTTAGTAATTTTGAGCACCTATTGTGTACCCATGGCTATGGTAGCCCTTTATGTCCATCACGTACTTGACATTCCTAGTCATCCTGGGAGATAGGTTTTATCTCAGTTCTACTGGCTGAAAAAGAGAACATTATAGGATAGCCATACTGGCTATATTAGGGCCAGGTTTTGAACAAATTTGTTCTGCTGCCCAAATTTGCACCTTCCCCATTATGCTGCATCACCTTCTATGAGTATGTGACAATGTGCTGCATGCCAAGGGGTCTATGGATCTGACTGCTAGGAAGGAATATCTCTTTTGTTGCTCTCTCATTGTTTATTTAAATATATATTTTAGGATGAGGAGGTAAAAGGTAGAGGAAAGTCAGAGTGATGGGGGACTGTCTTCAAAGTTCTTTTCAATGTATTTACTTTTGTTTGCAAATTTAATTTGAATTTGTCTGTGAATTTTGTATGTGAATTTAAACATGTCCATCATGATCTCAGAAAGTACACATTCATTTACTAACCATTGATAGCAATTTTCCCTGGAAGGAAACTGCAGCCTAGGAAATTTAGGAGTGCCGCAACCATTGAAAGAATAATACCCTACTAACTGAGGTTCAAAAGGCTGTAGATAAAATTTTATCCTCTTAGGTACACAAGTGTACATAAGAAAAGCCTAAAGTGATATTGTCAGTGTAAGTGCGTTAGTTTTGTCCTCTAAAAACATTTAAAACAAACAAGCAAACAACAACAACAAAACCTTGTGATTTATTAGGGGTTATAACCCTTAAGGAAAAAGCATCTCCCCAAATTGCTTAATCATCTCACTGAAACACGTCTGATAGTAAAAGAATGAGTTGCTAACATTTTGTTAACAACTAGGAATCCTCTTTACATCCTTTGCTAATATGTCTGAAAAGGTTGGTATTTGCTTGTGGAAAATCCATAGAGTTGAAAACCAGGTATATGCTTAGTTTCTGTAAATAGGAGCTCCATTATGCTAGAATCTGAGCCCCCAGATCTCATAGAATTCTTACTCTTATTTCTGTCTCATGTAACCTGATGTTTGGGGTATTGGATGATTCAGTGCTCGTTCAAATGAACTCAAATCATGTATTCAATCAAGGAAAGTTATATACCTCAGTTTTCTTACGTACAGATGAGAATGTTATTAAATGCTCATGTATATATTTTTCTATGTGTTCTTTCTTCCATACATTCATATATCTACTCATAAATCCATCCATCAAAAAAGCATACCAGTAAAAAAATAATGTGGCTAATTTCTTGCTTTAGTAATATGAAAATTACTTTGTTTTTCTTTGTACAAATATCATTTATAAGATTAATATAATTGAATTTTCAAAACAAGAACAACTCTTTCCTGATTACTAATGATTATAAGGATTAGACAGGAAATAATTACTGCTGATTTACTAAAATATGTCACAATAGCATGAGGATTGAATTGCTATTAATTCATTCAATTGTATATAAAGTTCTCCCCACTTAAGAAGCAAAGAATCATGTTCTGGGATTCCTTGCTGCATTTCCAAATCCCCAATTTAGAGCAACCCCAAGCATAGGAGAACACATTTCATAATGACAATTATTGCCCTTGGGATAACACTATTGTATTTGTATTGCATTAAGAAAAGAAAAAAAAAGTGCCCTTCAGGTTCTGGGGAATGAGAGGTCTCCATACCAATGTCTGTCTAGGATCCTGGTTATTTTGTGAGGTACCCTTTGTTTTTCTATGTTTATGGGGATTTGGGAAGTGGTTAGGTGTTTCCCTGAAGTTAAACATTAAACCTCCCTACTCTTCTTTCACATTTGAGTTTATAAGTAGTACAACATACATAATATACTTTATTTATATTATATCCAGTGTCTACGATAAGAGCTTAAATGTTAATTCAGCAGTTATTTAAGGATTCTCTATAAATCATCTATTACTAGGCATTTTAAAGAATACAAAGATAAAGTTAAAACTTTTAACTTTTGGGGCACCTGGGTGGCTCAGTTGGTTGAGCGACTGCCTTCAGCTCAGGTCATGATCCCGGAGACCCAGGATCAAGTCCTGCATCAGGCTCCCTGCTCGACAGGAAGCCTGCTTCTCCCTCTCTCGCTCCCCCTGCTTGTGTTCCCTCTCTGGCTGTGTTTCTCTCTGTGAAATAAATAAAATCTTAAAACACAAAACAAAACAAAAAAAACTTTTAACTTTCAGATTCCTTTTGTGTTGTTGGAAAGATATAATAACTTGAGTGTTTTTTCATATGCTATGCAAGATTTACACATAGTTATAAAATTTGGCATAGAAATCTCATTTTGAGGTATTTTGGGTTATATTGCTCCTTTTTAAAGTAAATAGTTCATTGCTGATAGTCTCTTTGCTAGTTATTTGTTAGATGAGTCATGAGAATTTATAAAGCTGATGGAAGGAAAAGATGGCTCTCTGATGGTTTCAAGCTGAACTGCTTGCTCCTGGGTATATGGTAAATAGTCTCTCAGAGGGCAACAGCACAAAAATAATTTAGCAAAGTACCTTCTTTGTGCATAGTATATGATAAAAATATAAAATCTTGTTTAGTTCAGTTAAGACAGAAGTCATTAAGAATTCAATAAGTATGTAATGACATCATTATGTGTCAGGGACTGTGAACAGTGTCATTTTGGTCAGGCAAACCAACAGTGACTTAATGTTCATGGAGCTGAAAATCTGGTGATAAAAGGAGACAGGAAATGGTTCAAAAAATAAGTGACAGGAAAAAATGAGATACTGTAAGAGAGAATAGGAGGGGGCTTACTTAGAAGGTTTCTCTGAAGAGTTGATATATTTGTTAAAGATCTTATTTATTTATTTGACAGAGAGAAACACAGCCAGAGAGGGAAGACAAGCAGGGGGAGTGAGAGAGGGAGAAGCAGGCTTCCCGCTGAGCAGGGAGCCTGATGTAGGACTTGATCCTGGCTCCCTGGGATCATGACCTGAGCCGAAGGCAGGCACTTAACCAACTGAGCCACCCAAGTGCCCCTGAAGAGTTGATATTTAAAATAAAACCTAAAGAAGGAAAAAGTGTTAAGTATGTAAAGAATGGAAAGACAGAGGAATAGCAATTATAAAAGCCAGAAATGGAAAGGAATTTGAATTGTTCACAGAATTAGGAGACGGAGGAGGAGGAGGAGGAAGAAAATGTCATAATATCTATAACATATATAAGAAAGGAGCATAAGACACTGTTTAAGAATAGTTAAGTGCAAGTGTATTTTACAATCATGTGAACATTTTGGGACGGCGGGAGGGGGCGAGTCTCCAAGAGGGTACTCAATAAATAGCACCTCATCTCTATCTGAATCTGGCCAAAGTGAGAAAATCCTAGGACAAACATGGAAGCCAAAACATCTGCTTAGTGTGAGAGCCACATGGGCCCATGCCCGGAAAAAGAGTGACAGATGTTGGCAGCTCGTTCATAAGGACCAGACCAAGGCTGGCCTAGCTGAGGGACCGAGGAAAAGAAGACCAAGCACGGCAGAGCATGCCGCCTTGTTCTCCTCACACTCACCAGGCAGATGTTTCTCGCCACCTTCCCAAGGGTGGAACAAAATCAAGGAGTAGGGCAGGGCCAGGCTCATACCAAACCCAAGCCCTTCACAGGAAGGACATCATGATGGCAAAGAAGCACCACAGGGGTAATATTACAACTTGGATGTTGTTGTAAATCCACGTTAAGGTTTTAAGGAAGGAGTACATGATCCAATATATGTCGTTAAAAGAGTAGCTCAGGGGCTTGATAGGAAAGTTTCCAAAAGGTTGGGTGCCTGGGTGGCTCAGTGGATTAAAGCCTCTGCCTTCCGCTCAGGTCATGATCTCAGGGTCCTGGGATCGAGACCCGCATCAGGCTCTCTGGGAGCCTGCTTCTTCCTCTCTCCTGCCTGCCTCTCTGCCTACTTGTGATCTCTCTCTCTCTGTCAAATAAATAAAATCTTTAAGAAAAAGTTTCCAAAAAAAAAGTTTCCACCGTGAATATTTAAGACAAAATCATACTAAAACACCACTATCAGTAGAATTTTATTTAATGTAGCAGGAATAAACAAAGAAAGCAAGCATCATTTACTTTGTGTTAGTCAATGTTCCTGGTGCTCTACAAATACTAACTCATTTAATGCATTTAACCCAATGAGGTAGGAATTATGATTTTACATCCCCACTTTATAGATAAAGACTTCAGCCATTAGAATATTTGAAAGTATAGCCTGAGGTCAAATAGGTAGTAACCAGTATAGGTAGGAACTGATTTTAACCTGTCTGCTACAGATGCATGGGGTAGGGGCTGGAGAACTTAGGGACTGGTTTGCATTTTCTTTGTCTCATATTTTGTTTCACTGCTTTGAGTAGAGAGGATCCGTCATATTTGGAATATGCTGTGACAGGTGAAAATCTATTTTTATTTATTCATAATTGCTTAAAATGTATCACAATATTATTGCTTTAGAAAGCATTCATAAAAAGATTTACGAATGCAATGTCAAGTAGTATTTCTTTCCTGGAGTCTCCAAAGGGTTAAATGCAGCTTCTTAGTCATTTGGCTTGAAATGTGATAATGTGTAGATTGAGGTAAAATACCCTAATGCATATTATATTAAAACAGTCTTTTACTTTATAACCAGCTGTCAACTCATTTACTTCTGTGATGCAGTGTTAACTATGATAGACACAGGTTGAAGTAATTAGTGTTTAAGACGTCTCTGGCAAGTGTGTTACATTTCCCCATCATCCCCTAGAGAAAGTAGATATGTTGATACAATGTCTTGAAAGACAGCGGGTCTTCTAAGACATATTTAAGTGGGCCACTGTTTTGTAATATTCATCACAGGTGAGTGTGGTTTTTCAATTTGCACATTTGCCAGATTGTCTGGAACCACTGAAAAAGACACATACATCATTGAAACAACTTCCATCCACTTCATGAGTAGAAATTACTCCGGCTGCTGTGAGAAGAAAGGTGGAAGGTAGTTAAGAATGAAAGTAGAAAGTGGCACCTGGGTGGCTCAGTGGGTTATGTGTCTGACTTCAGGTCAAGTCATGCTCTCAGGGTCCTGGAATCGAGGCATGCATCAGGCTCCACGCTTAGTGAGGAGTCTGCTTCTCTCTCTCTCTCTCTCTCTCTCTCTCTCTCTCTCTCTCCCCCACCCCCACTTGTCCTCACTCTCTCTCAAATAAAGAAATAATTTTTATTTTTAAAAAAAGAATGAAAGTGGAGAGAGTGTTAGGTAAACTCTCTCAGTGTTCTAGACTAAAGATGGCGGTGCCTAAGATAGGGAATAGAATTAAGATACTGTTTTTAAAATAAGCATTCTGAGACTTGTTGCTAGATTGGGTGACACAAAAAAGGAAGAATTAGAAGAAGCCCTACAGTCATGTTTCTGATATGACATAGATGAGGATGATGGTGATGATGATGATATCATTCCTGAGTAAATGAAGACAGGGGTGGGGGGAGTGGCCAACAGTCTTGGGGAGATGGAATGATTTCAGTTTTAAATATGTTCATTTTGAGATTCTTGTGAGATTTCTAAGTAAAGAACTCAAAGAAAAAGAATAAGAGCTACCACTGCATGGAATATACTATATTCTAAGTCTGTTCACACAGTTTATACCGTGAATTCATTGAATCCTTAGAGCCACTGTGTGTGGCCATCGGTGGGACTATTGTCATCCCCATTTTACACCTGAAGACAGTTGTACATTTTATAAAATGAGATCATCTAGGTTGAAATATATATATATACATATATATAATGATTGAAATATATATATATATAATGATATAAATATATATCGTTACTAGGGACTAAGAAAGTACTCATAAAAGTGTATCTACTAAATTTCTTGCTTAGAATACTCACTGATAATATTTTGAGTGCTGTCAGATGCCCCTGTTGGATGCTGGATGGCTGAGAAAGTGCCATATTTCAAATGTGGGTACCTCAGTCACTGGTAATTAGAGACACAGCTCGTGCTCCGAAGGGCAAATGCTTTGACAAAGATGCTGCAATTTTGACAAAAGTACTGGTTGACAAATTCTATGCTCCAACAAGTTCACGATTCTACTTCACAAAATGATAATAGAGGGCAATTTAATTAAAAGATAATGGAATAAATTAAGAATGCTCCAGTATCTTTGTATGCCTTAAGAGCATACATTTTTACCTTGTAAAAGTCAACCCAGGAATCTTTCTTACCCAAATTGAAGCAGTCTATAAATATCACACATTTAGGTTAAACTATATTGAAACAAAGCTGGTGGAAATATTTGCTTAAGTATTTTCTCAAGTAGGCATAAAGCTTTTTTTTTTCATTTAAAAATGAACTGTCTGAGTTAAAAGGAAAAGTATGAACAAATTGTCTTCTAAAATTTCGACTTCTTCTTTAACAAACACATTATTTACCGAATGCCAGTGTTTGTGCTGAGACATCAAGTCAACAGGTGAGTTCACCTTGGAATAGATACCCCCACAGAAGAGAATCTGTGAGTTCTAAATAGGATCTGTAAAGAGATCTTGTATTCTTCAGTAATACATCATCATTAAGAACATTATTAAGGGCTTGAGGAGCCTGGGTTCAAATTTCAGTTCTACTAACTCACAGCTGTGTGACCTTGGGTACTATTCTTCCACCTCCTTGTCCTTTCATTTGTTCAATTGGTTAAATGAATGAAAAAATGGAATTGCCTCATAGTCTTATATATATTAAGTGAATCAATAAGTATGTAAAGTGCTTTGAACAGAACATGGTCCATAAGAGGCACTAAATAATCCTTAGCTGCTATTAAACCTAACCCTGATTTGGGACAGGATTCATATTCTCTCTTCTTAGGCTCTAGGCCGATAAGGTAATTGTTGGTATCTGTTTCAATATCCCCAAATATGCCCTGACTATTAGACCACATGGATTTTGCTTGTCTTCTCTGATCATGTGGACAATTTAGAGGGGATTCTATTGTATGATTTCAGAATTTCAGACTCAAGCTCAGTAGATCTTCATTTCTAACCTAGACATAAGACCATGGCACTACAGAATCTTTGCAGCTCCTGTAAGGCTTCTGAGGATCTCTTCTTGGGGGTAAGGACATGTTTTCTTCAGCTGGCCCAACTTGGTAGTGTGCCAGACTTAGTTCCTAAGGACCTGTGCTCTAGCAAAGGAAATCCTGTCCATCTCATGAGAAATAGGACCATTGGCAAGTGTTAGAGAACCTGGTCGGGTACGCTGCTGATGGGCCTATTAGAAATGCTGTTCTACTGAAGGTTTTTCTATGGCCTGCCTTCTCCACCCATAGGTGGAACATTCCATCTTCTTGAGTGAGCGCTCATCTTATCCATATTTCAGGAGCCATCACTGGGTAGAGGGACTGAAAATTGAACATGAGCTGAGAGCTGCCGTGTTCAGTCAAGTGATTGCTTTGTTCTGTGCTCTTTTCCCCCTCCACTACTTGCTGCTTCTGCACTGCTAGGTCTCCGATGGGATGGCTGCTACTGCAACTCTATGTGTACCATTGATGATTAGGGAGGGTTAAGTTCTCTTCCCCTTGAAACAAAAATGCAACTGTTTACCTTGGGTGTCTTAGAACTATTGCCAAGAAAAAGATAGATAAATGCAGGATAGCATTTTCCTTTAACTCCTCAGAGTGATGTGGGATTTGATCATATGCTCACACTTGCTAGTACACTTGCCCAAGTCAGTTACTTGGTTCCATAGAAAGACAATGTATGATGGAGTGAGTGGATGTATTTTTTTTATTATATTCAAAATTCAGAGAAGAGGCACTGTGGGAAATATGGGAGAGTGGAATGGGCACAGGATTTGGAATCAAAAAGACCTGGGGTGGGAAATCTTCTGTTCATATCTTACTAGGTATATGACCTGGGGCCAGGCTCCCAGGTTCTCAAAGTTGTAGTTTTCCTACATGTGCGATGGAAATAGTAGTGCCAGGCCATAGGATTTTTCTGTGGAATTAATGAGAATAAATGGAGAGTGTCATTGTAAAGCGAAGTATGCCAGTGGTGGCATTGTATCTGCATGGCTGAGTATTTCCTGAGCCTTAGGTTAGGGGAAATTTGAATTATGTGCATAGTATTCTTCATTTCAACAAGTACTTGCTAAATTTCAATCAATATGTCAGCAACAGGGTTAAGTAATATAAAGAAATTAGTAAGATAAAATCCTTGACCCTGAAGGAGGAAAGGAACATAATAACTCATATTAGGTAAGATAAAAATCAATGATAAATAGAAACATAGCATTTATTTAAAAACCTGAATTCATTAGAGCATAAACATGAAATGATTTTATTTATTTCTATAACTACTTCATGTTTAATATGTGTTCCCTCCTCTCTGGGTCTTCTTCCTGTTCCTCTTTTTTTTTTTTTTTAAGATTTTATGTATTTATTTGACAGAGATTACAAGAAAGCAGAGAGGCAGGCAGAGAGAGAGGAGGAAGCAGGCTCCCTGCTGAGCAGAGAACCGGGGCCTTGATCCCAGGACCCTGAGATCATGACCTGAGCCGAAGGCAGAGGCTTAACCCACTGAGCCACCCAGGTGTCCCTTCTTCCTGTTCCTTAATGACATTTTGGGAATCTTCTAGAACTTTCTGACCAATATCAGATATCAGAGTTTAGTACTTTGCAACTCCTTGTTACATTTTTTATTCAAAATTCTTTCTACCTTCTCTCCCGTTTTGTGTATGACTTAACTCCTCCAGTATGTGAGGCACGGTGAAGGAGAGAGATATATACTTTCATTTATGGTTGTTAAGGGGAAGAAAGTCCTTAATTCCACTGTGATATAGTTGTTTCTGAAAGTATGCTACTCCTGGTTTTCCTATGTGTTGAGATTCAACTTCCATGGTCCTACCTTCATGGAGAAACTTTTATCTACACTGGGCTTGACAGCTCTTTCGGCTGCCCCAGAACCTCCATGCCCCTTCACATGAAGGTGTGAACACCACAGGAGTCTTCTGTGATACCCTGTCAGTGTCCCATGGATGTAGGATGAGTTGTATCCATTTTCCCTAGGTGTAGTTTTCCAGATTCTCCTCACATATGGCCTGCTCTTCCAATTCTTCTGTCTTTATCATTCTTCAGGCTATAATCGAGCATCAGTCTTTATTAACAGGCATGCTGCTAAACTCCAGCTCTTCGCAGAGCAACTCACCAGGCTCATCTCTCACCCATTGGCCATCCTAAGTAGATCCGTGTGCTCTGCAGTGAGGCAACCTACAGCAGGAAAAATAAAGTCAAGCTCTTCCTTCTCACAGGTACCCCAGAGATCGACTAGTGAGTCATGGGTATCATTAACCAATTTAGTTTGGGGGGTTATGAGAGAGAAGAGGGAAGAAATTCTACCAGTCTTGTCTCTGCTATCTTTTTCCCCCCGAGTCCTCTCAACAGTTTTCAGTGGGTAGAAGGGAAGGAAGGATCATTGTTGGCAGGACCTCTTCAGCTCTTTTAGCATGCACATGTGATGGTGGCTGGCCTCAGTTATAGGTGACTCATTAGAGTGGGATTACTTAGCACTTTGACTCAGCTTTGGGTTACAAGAAAAGAACCTCTCAGCATCTTACAGCAGGTACAAGTATCTTTATTCCTGGCAATGAAAGGGGGACTAGCTAGTTTTCTGCAGATATTTAGTGCTACTCCTCAATGCCTCTCTCACTCCTTTGCTTCACATGGCACCTTGCTCAAACTTACAGCTTATTGTAGGTTCTTTTTTTTTTTTTGACCCGATGTTTTTCACTGACTAATCTTCATTTGTTTCATTATTCTCATATACAACAATTATATATTAGCTACTACTCAGTGCAGCTGGTCTGCAGGAAGATGACGGCATGTAGAAGAAAGGGCAAAGCCCATCGAGGGAGACACTTACAAAGTGCAATAAATAGATACTAGAGAGGTAGAGAGCACTTATCCCTGAGACCCAACCTGGTCAAGGAGCTTATGGAAACCTTTAGCGAGAACCTGAAGGATAAAAGGAAGTTAGTGAGGGAAAGAAGGTAGTAGAAGTTTCTAGACCAAAGAAGGGGCTTATCCATGCCACTGAAAGAAATTTAGAATGGTTGTAGTATAGTGTTATATAATGTTGGAAAGTAGATAAATCAAACAGACCTGGTAAGTCATGTTTAGAATGGAGATAAGAATGAATGAATGAATGAATGAATGAATGAATGCAAAATGAATGAATAGTCTTCTTTCAGGCACACATCTCCCATGAGAGGATGGATAAGTGAGGTTTACATAGTGATGCTTATGGTGAGGGAGAGGTCAACAGCCTACATCCTGCAACATTTTTTCCCAAGGGACGTGAGGGTAGACATTTGGGAATAAATAAATGAAAGACTCTGATGGGGAGATAGCTTTCCCTTCATCTGGGTTTTTCCAACAGTAATTTAATGGCTCCTTTCTATTTCTATCCCCTTTTTCTTTAATATTCCTTTCTCCTTTTCTTTGTGTCTCATCTCTTCTCTAATCCTCCAGTGACCCTGGGCTGACTGAGTTTGCTTATCTATCAATGTACTTTTAATTCTTTTGAGGAAAAAAAAAAAAACATAGTCCTATAGTTACTGTTTTTCCCATAAGGCTGTCTTTGTAGACTCCATGTTCTCTGTGGAAACATACACTCTGCTTGAAGTGGTTATATTTTATTATGTGGGTATCACTGATCTGATGATGTCTTTTCTAAAATATCTGCCCTTTTCCTCTGTGTACCATGGAGAAAAAACATTAGGCTTGTAGAGATCCAATTGCCTTGAGTTAGTGACAACAAGCTTTTCTCTACTGAACTGAAAATGTTTTTACCTTGGGAAATATAACTGAAGACATCATGTTACTGTGCCATTTTTGAAGGCATAAATACAACTTGGAAACAACATCAGTGCATGCAAATCACTCCAGTGCCTTATTTCTGAGGTTCTCTTGGGGAAACTGCATCTCTAAAGGGTCGGGAAACATCTTACAGTTAAGATTCCTTTGGTTGCAGGGCTCTGGCCATCCCACCTTAGAAATATTGGGTGATAACCCAAGGCTAATGTCTTCACTTTTCTCAAGGGGTTTCTTATTTCCTGTGATTTATGAAGCACCTTGCTGAGAGGACCTGTATCTATTTCATGAAAGGAAACTAGACTTGGATTTGTTTACAATTCTTAGCCTGTTTGTTTTAGATGAGATGCCATTTTTGCACCTCCGTTAAACTTATTAATAAATGAGGCTCTCCCAGTTGTCTTACCTCCAGTTCTCACGGATAGATAGAGGTGGCAAAGTGGACTGTTTTTTGTTGTTATTGTTTTGTTTTGTTTTTTTCCTATATTATTGTTCAAGCCACAGATTTGGCTTTTATTCATTTCTTTTATGGCTATCTAAATGAGATCTAACTAAAAACAGTCACATGGCAAAGCTGAAAAAGTAGCTATCGGGGAGTAACGATGAAGATGATAACAAAAATGTATTAACCATTTAATATATGCCATGTAAACAGGCTAAATGGCCTGCCTGTGTGATCCTATTTAATGTTCACAACAAGCGCCCCTGGGAAAATACTATTGATGGGTGAAGAAATGTGTCAAAATTGCTTAATAAATTGAATAAAATACCACAGATTCAAGAGAAAGATCCAGATTTTGAATACTTGTTTTCCTGATTCCATTTTATCAGCAGTGAAATAATCATAGGTGTATTGCATGGGCCCCTTAATATTTTTTTCATTTAAAAGAAGCTTATATGTTATTTAAGTTCCAAAAAATGCATTATGCTATACTACTTCTCACAAAACAGAATTGTCATCCCAATCTTTCCCCTACTTGCTGTGTGGTATTGCATATTGCACAAACTCCCTGAATCTTTGTTCCCCATCAAGGGTTTGAGTGTCTCGTTTTAAAATAAATGACTTAAAAAAATAACCTTATTAGTCATTAGGAGTATTTATACAACAATCCGTTTCATTAGTGTGAGGTGTTTAATGCTTGTAATTGCAAAGTAAACTACAGAATGGGTTTCATAATTATGTCTTCAGTGTGATATCATTTATCACAGGATTTGAGGATGAGATACCTATTCTAATGAGAAAGGCCCCAAATATTAAAATAGCTCCATATATCTGAATGTAAATATGGACATTTCAAGGAAAATTCATTAATCTTCAGTATGTTGCTTATGTGTCTAATGTCAGCTCCTTAAATATCATCAATGTAAGCTGTTGATGAGGCAAAGACAGGTTTACCTGGGGGAGTTTTGGCTGTGTCTCTCTAAGGAAGGACTCAAGGCCAGATTTTATTGTGAATTTCAAATTTGGTTAAACCTGGTCTTTCAATGAGGCCCCTTGATTAGGATTGAGTAAGAATCAGGCTATCACTGTCCAGGATTGCTGGGAACAGCAAAGCAGTATTTTGAGGTGAGGGGCTTATATGGTCTCAGTATAAACTGTGAGCTGATGCTCCCTATGGGGAGTTGATGGGTCTTCAAGGAAATTCCTTTAATGAACTCTAGAGTTATTTGCTTGGACAGGAGTCTTCTGAAATACAGACATGCTGTTGTAGACAGCAGCATAGTAAATTCCCATTAATGTAGGCAGTATGTGAGGGGTGGGAGAGAAGTAGTTTCTGTCCTCAGTGTTCAACTTCCATGTGCAGTAGATGGTTTTGTTCTCCTATCACATAGTGAGAAGGTTATAGAATTGCATGCTCATCTCTACCGCTAGAGAATGAACTCTCCGACAACAGGGCTGCCCTACCAATCATCTCTGTCTCTGCGCAAATGGCTTGTATTTCTCCACTGGAACAGAGTAGAACCAGGATAATAGAGGTGTTGTCATGGTAGTGGTGGGATAAATGGTAATACTATAATGGCTTTTATCTACTGCTCACACCCTACTTTGCAGAGGACCTACACTGCACTTACTGGTGAATTATCTCATTTAAGCTATAAGAACCAAATGGGATTGCTTTATTTTCATTTCACAGATCTGTCATAAAGGGAGATTGTTTTCATTGGTGAATGGAGGGTTGTTACAACCAATTGGGCATTCTTTCAATAGATTTATATCATGTAAATCAGTCTTCTGGATTTACCCCTAATTCATTCCAACACAAATATTACCGTTTCCAACAGATTTGCATATTAAAAGCTAAGAGGGAAATTTAGCCAATAGTTTAATCAGTGAGTATCTTACAGTGAATGTAAGAAACTGATTAACCAATATTTTCTTTTGTCAGAGCTCTAAGCACAGAAACATCAACTGCCATTTGATTCCCATGTAAATTCTATTTTTTAAATTTTTAATTTTTTTTAAATTTTTTCAGTGTTCCAAGATTCCCATGAATATTCTTAATGGGAATAATTATCCCTGTGATCTGGGCCTCCTGAATCAGACCCTGGAAAGAAATCCTCCCCAGCTTTGCTCTTCCAACTTTTTAAGTCTCTGCTGCCACACTGTGGGGGAACATGAAATAAAACATTAGTTTCTTAGATAATTTTGTCTTTTTTTTTTTTTCCTAAGGAGCAATTGTCATTTACAGTGCCTCAAACTCAATTTACAAGTAACAATAAAGTAAAAAGCTTTCAGACTAAGGATGGTGCTAAGTGAAATCATTACAAATTAAGAGTGTGATGAAACTACTATTAATAGGTTGCTTTATTGATTTCTTGGGTAATGAGCTCAATCAAAATGTGGTCACTTTAAGGAAGGCAGCTTGGTAGAATGAAGCAAATAATAAGCTTTTAACTCTTATTATATCAAAGAGATAGACTTCCTCACTCCCTTACTTTTTTATTTTCTTCTTTCCATTCTTCTTTTCCTTTCTTCTTCCACTAAAATTGAGTATCTGCTACTTTGTGCCAGATATTATGCTGAAGGTATTAATAAAGAATCAAGGGCACTTAGGTGGTTCAGTTGGTTAAGCAACTGCCTTTGGCTCAGGTCATGATCTCAAAAGGGTCCTGGGATTCAGCTGCACATTGGACTCCCTGCTGAGCGGGGAGCCTGCTTCTTCCTCTTCCACTCTCCCTGCTCTCGCTCTCGCTCTCTCTCTCTCTGTCAAATAAATAAATAAAATCCTTAAAAAAAAGTATAAAATCAAATTAGACTATATCTCTGAATCTGAGCAGGGACACTCTTAAGGGATAAATGTATATAAAATGAAAATTAGAGTACAAAGCAGGCTTGCGAGAATTTTGCACATGATACCATGGGACATTAAAAAAGCAGCTTCCAAAGCCACAGTATCAATTATTTGAAATAAATTTTGAAATTTTCTTTTCTGAGAGTCAGAAATCCCATCATCCAAAGACTGTGACAGCAATTATCTACAGATGGCATAAGCTCAAGTATCCTACTTATAATGAGAGTGATTGTTGTCATCTTTGGTTGAAGGCAATTTGAAATGTATAGGGATTAGGGAAAGTGATTATTAAACAAAGCCTCCCTTAATATAACAGAGTTATATTAACTTAATATAAGAGTTATATTATAACTCTTATATTAAGTTAATATAACTCAATGAGTGCATTGCAAAGTAATTGAAAGAGGTTTAGATAGAAAGGTGGAGATCTTTTCAAGTTTCTTTAGAAATATGCCTATTTGGGGGGTGCCTATGTGGCTCAGTCAGTTAAGCATCCAACTCTTGATTTGGGCTCAGGTTGTGATCTCTGGGTTGTGAGATTCAGCCTCTTTTTTGGGCTCTGCACTGGGCATGAAGCCTGCTTAAGATTTTCTCTGTCTCTCTCCCTCTGCTTCTATTCCCCTCCCTCTTTAAAAACAAACAAAAAAAGAAATGCTCTTCTTTTTGTACACATACATTTCATTATCTGGTTAATGCAATATTGGTATTTGTCTGGTTTCCAGCACCTCTAAGAAGCAACACCTAAGATGAGAACATTCACCAAGGTTTAAAAATTGAATGCAAATGAAGCATTGCTTCAAAGAGTATATGAAGTGACATTATAATATTCAACCTCTACCATCCCCTTAAGTCATAAAAGTGGCACCTAGGTCCTTAAAAAATGAGCTTTCTTTTCTGTTTCTCTAATATACTGTTTCCCAGTTTCAAGAGCATAGAAGTAGTCATATGTATTTCAAGGCCAAGCAAACCTGGGAAACAAGGTTAAAATGCTTCTTTTAGCATTTAAACAGCTGAACTGAAGGTTAGTTAGGGAGATTCAATGAAGGAAGGATGTGAATTATTACTTGTTAACTGTATTATGCACAGGCATACATCAAACAATTTACATCTTTTGACTCGTTTCAACACCTGAAAAAGTAAAATAAATAAATAAATAAATAGTCCGCATATTTGCTCCATTTCAAGATGAGGAAATGGGTTGTTACGAGGAAAAGCAACACTTCCGAGGTGTCATAGCAGGTAGGTGACAGGCCTTGGACAAAACCAGATCCATGATGCCAATTCCACCATCAAAATCAAAGGAAGCATATCTACATCCAAATGAAAAGGCACATTATTTAAATCTGCCTGCATTTATTTAAGACGGATATATCAGTGTTATCAGAAGGATAAATACAGAGGTCTTGTTTAAAATAAAAATGTATTTGCTTATCTTTGAAGCACCCACTTTTTTATTAAGTATGTTTTAAATTAAGCCTTCTTGGAGGTAAAGGAAAACTGTAAGCTAATTTAAAAGTCAGAAATGTGAGTTCTTTTGAAATACAAGTTCTCAGAGCCAAAATTCATTAACACCAATTCAATGGGAAAATCAGGTCCAAATTTGGTCCAATCAGACCAAATGCTGAGTCTTTTTATGATGTGAAGCAGATGGTTGCCATTCTTAAATCCAAGGGAGATTTACAGTCCAGTGGAAATGGAAAAAAAAAAACAAACAGAAAGCAGAAGGTGGGGAGAATCTAATTTGGCAGCTCCATTTGGGCTCAAGGGCAAAAAACACCTAGTCTCCTAGGAGCAAAGGTTAGGAATAGGGGACACAGGTTGTCAAGGAGGGAACAGCCTGATGGGAGGATGAGGCTGGTGGATTCTCCATGGACCAAACCTTGCTTTCTTCATGGGCAATAGGGCTGAGAGTGGTCCCAGGCCCTAGGGTTACTGTGAGGCTTGAGCAGAATATTGCATGTACAGATCCTGATTCAGCGAATGCCTTTAGCACATAGAACCCGCTTGACAAATTTTAATCTTTATTATCCCTATAGGCAATGGCATTAAGAGGTCATAGCCCAAGTCACACTACTGTCAGACCTACTCTTCCAGGAACAGGTTTATATTATAATGGCGTGCGACCTTTTAAAGTAACCGAATCTCACTGAGGTTCCATTTCCATACTTGTAAAAAGGAAATTTTTTAAAAAGATTTTATTTATTTATTTGACAGGGAGAAACACAGCCAGAGAGGGAACGCAAGCAGGGGGAGTGAGAGAGGGAGAAGCAGGCTTCCCGCCAAGCAGGAGCCCGATGCAGGACTCGATCCCTCGACTTGGGGATCATGACTTAAGCCCGAGGCAGATGCTTAATGACTGGGCCACCCAGGCGCCCTGTAAAAAGGAAATATTAAATACCTCCTGTGCAAAGCTGTTGTGGAGTCGGATGAAAGGGTCTTTGTGAAAGGCCTTTGTAAAACGCACTCAAATACCAGTTATCATCATTATCCCTTCCTGTTTCTTCCCAGTTTTGTAGTGACCTCATCTTTAAACTCATTCGTGAGTCAGATCAATCATCAGTGACTTAGTAATAATAATCTTAACAATATAGCAATAATAGAAACATGGTTATTAGCTGGGATTTACTCTCCTAGCTCTCTGCCAAGAATACTGAGCTATGAGATGAAAAGTCTCTGAGGGTAGCCAGGTGGCAACACAGAACTCCGAGGGAACACATACAGATTTGTCCTGACTGGAGGGAAGGGAAATGGAGGCTAAGGAACAGACGTGAGGCAGGTGCATATATTAGGAATCTATTTGGCTACAAGTAACATGACATTCGATTAGCAGTGACTTAAAGTAATGAGCTAATGCTTTCTTATTAAGCAAGTTTACAGGAAGGCGATTTCCTAGTCTTGGATCAGCTTGTGGCAGAGCTGTCTGAGAGCCAGGATCTCTCTGTCCCACTGCTTGTGTTTTCTATCCCCATGCTTGGTGTCTTGTGGCAGCAGACCCCTGCTACCGCTCCATGATCCCTTTAAGGCAGGAGGAAGGAGAAGGAATGACACCAGCCATTTCTGTCCCTTACAAAGAGATCAAAAGCTTTCCCAAGATTCCCTTAAAAACTTCTTATTATATCTCAGGGGTGTCCTGTGGCTCCTTTGGTTAAGCATCAGACTCGGGATTTCAGCTCAGGTCCTGATCTCAGGCTTGTGGACAGAATCAAGTCTGGCTCTGTGCTCACTGGGGAGAGCAGAGGGTCTGCTTCTTTCCCTTTTTCCCTGTCCCTTCCCCTGCTCATGCTCTCTCTCTCTTTCTAAAATAAATAGATCTTAACACCCCCTCCCCAAAAAAGAATGGTATCAGCCATTTCTGTCCCTTACAAAAAGAGCAAAGTCTTTCCCTGACAAACTTGTTATGATCTCTCAAAGGCCCAGTGATGTCAGATGATTATTCCTTGCTGCAACCATCACTGGAAAAATAATATTTAATTAGGCACAAGTGATTGGGTAGGAATAATGACAGAGCTAGCAGTCTCGGTCAGAGTGCAGGTCTCAGAGCTGGTAGAGAAGGGGTCATTCCCCATTAGAGGGGAAGAACTCCAACATAGTATGATGTCATTTCCAATGAGCTTGGAACTTTGAGTTATTAGTGTATGTGCTTTTGGACTGAGAGACATAGAAAACATGGAGATTGAGACAATTCTAAATTAAAGGAATGGACTGAGAAATTTGCTTTAAGTATCAGTTCCTTTGTAAATTATTTCTGTTTTAATTGATGGAAAAATAATATGTGTACTTTTCAAGTGCTATGTCTTTAAGTGAAAATATCACATTTTTCTAATCCAAGTTTTTTGCTGGCAAAATAAATGCTATCTACTCTGGCTCTCCAGGACATTTGTCATAGTGTTTAGAAACTGTGTTCAGTGTTGTTCGAGACTGTAACTAAAAAAGAAAATTGGCTAAAAAAACGGTAGTTCTATACAGGCGATTTAAACACCCCTGAGCTTTATAGGGATAAAAAGGAAGTTTCATGAGATGCAACCTCTATGGTGAAATTTAACACATTATAGAAAATGTTAATGGCATCCAACATGTGTTGTTCCTGAGAGATATGGAAACCTCAGGGCCTTGCATGTACAAGGGGGGTAGCAAACGTAATATCTTTTTGAGGAGAAATGAGATTTCCCTGATTTTTGTTCTGTTAATTTCTTAGGATGGTGCTTTTTATCTCACTAGCTGATTGTAATTGTTTTTGTAAAATTTGGAATCAAAATAGCAAAGAGACAATGTATGGTAAGACTCAACTGCAACATTTTAACTTTTATTTAAGACCAGAATTTGGTTCCAGCACCACCCAGTGTCAAATCCAAAAACTGCATGTTATTGAGTTGGGATGGCATCTTGGTCTTAGAAATACATTGTCTAATGTACAGGCTATTGGTCACGAGCAGCCGTGCTTATAATGTGGCTAGTTCTGAGATTTGCTGTGAATAAAATGCACAGTAGATGCCATTAATAATTTTTATATTCGTTGCATATTAGAATAATAATATTTAGATACATTTGGTTAAAGTAGGTATATTCAAGTTCACTTCACTTTCATATTTTTAAATTATTTTAAGATGGCTATTAGAAAATTTTAAATTATATACCTAGCTTGCATTATATTCCTAGAATACAGTGCTAACTTAGAGATTTAATTGGGTAGTTTTGTCCAGGTAGGTCATTTGGTAAAAGTACATGGGTAAAGAAACTGATGTAAACCAATGAAATGTGTGCCAAAGAACATGTTAGATCATCACTAGAGGTGGCAAGAGTGAATATATCCAGGTTTTCTTTCTACCTAAAATTATGATCACAGGAAATTAAAAATGTCTGCAGATTCATTTCCTACCAAAGTAGCTGTATTGGGAATCCACTAGGTGCCAAGCATTTTTTAAAGAACTCTGCAAGTGTTTACTCACTTAATCTTCACAAAAAATTCTAAGAGCCGATTACTGTTATTTTCTTAATTTTACACAAAAGAGTGAAGCTAGAGAGCTGAATTCAGCCTCATCGAAGGTCACATGACTATCAAGAGATAAAGTCAGGATTTAAGACAGTCTGGCTCTGGAATATGCATTCCTTAATCCTTTTTTTTTTTTTTTTAAGATTTTATTTATTTGACAGAGAGAGAAATCACAAGTAGGCAGAGAGGCAGACAGAGAGAGGAGGAAGCAGGCTCCCTGCTGAGCTCCCTCCCAGGACCAGAGATCATGACCTAAGCTGAGGGCAGAGGCTTTAACCCACTGAGCCACCCAGGCACCCTGCATTCCTTAATTCTGTTGCTGTCCTCCTACTGAAGAGAAAATGTGGATGAAAAGTAAAACCCAGGGGCAACTGGGTGGTTCAGTCCATGAAGCATCTGACTCTCCATTTCAGCTCAGGTCATGATCTCAGGGTCATGGGATAGAGTGCCACCTTGGGCTCTGCTCTCAGCAAGTCTGTCTAGGATTTTCTCTCCTCAGCAGTCTCCCTGCTCACAGATGCTCTCTAAAGAAAGAAAGCAAAAAAGGAAAAAAGGAACAAAAGAAGAAAAGACAAAAAAGAAAACTAACTGGCCATAAGAAAACCATCTTCAGCATGTCTGCTCCAAAGTTAAGAAATAGTCACAGAGGGACACCTGAGTGGCTCAGCTGGTTAAGCATCTGCCTTCTACTCAGGTCATAATCTCAGGGTTCTGGGATTGAATCCTGCATTGAGACCCTGCTTGGTGGTGAGACTGCCTTTCCTTCTCCTCTGCCTCTCCCCAGGTCATGCTAGCTCTCTCTCAAATAAAACATAAAAAAAAAAAAATCTTTAAAAAAAAGTCATAGCTCATTGCTAAATTTTTATCTATAGCATTCTTATTAATAAAATTCAAATGTGTTTAAATAGTAAAAATAGTAATTTTTAAACACTGTGTTCCAGGTTGACGTTTTAACATCCATCACAGTGAGGAAGCATCATGATTCCCAAGATAAATAAGACACATGATTTTCCTTCCAAGTATTCAGGAATTGGACCTATAAACAGATAACCTATGCACGTGAAATATGCAGAAGGATGGCCCCTAGAGGAGATGGCTTTTAAGCATAATTGGGGAGGAAAAATAGGAATAGCCAGGCAGAAACAGGAAAAATTGAGAATGGACAATCTGGGTAAAGTCGTGTGATCGTGAACAACAAAGCACATACAGAACATGAGAAACAGTTCAATATCGCTTGAATTTAAGACTGTGGGGAGAGGCAAGCATGTTAGTCTAATAGGACAGTCATTAAGGTCTTTTACACCCCCAGACTAAACTCAAAATTTGTCAGCCTGACAACTTGTGTAAGAGAACATGATTTTGAGCAGTAGATAATAAGTCCTGAGTTTGATCTTCTCCTTTTTTGCTTTCATGATGCAATTTCATGTGATGAGATGAATGTCTTGGGGAAAGAAATCTATGAAACCACAATCACAGAAGTATTCAACTACTTCTTGAAGAACTTGTCTCTCTAAACTTTGAATGCCTCGTGAAGATCAAATCCATATGTATGACACTACTTTAAAAACAGCCCGGCACCTTGTAAGATGTAGGTTATATGATTGTGGTCAGCTTGGAGCTGCATCAGGTCATGTCAAGGTCTAGCACACAGTTGCTGAAAAAAAAAAAGAAACTCTTGGATACCCTTTTTATTCATTGTTACTATAAGAATATTTTTAGGAGTTTTATTGACTACATTATAACACAGGTGATAGTTCATTTCCTCTGAAGATTTTTGAGGTCACGACAAACTAGTACATTGATTTTGACTAAAATGAATGGCAGACTTGGTAAAATGGTCAAAATGAGTATTTATGTACACAGACTGAGACAAATTGAAAAATAATCACAGCTGGATCTTGTTCATGATGTTTTTTAAAAGATTCTTATAAGTACTGTAAGTGTTCTCTATCCATCTCCTATGAGACTCCCCTAGTCATTTTGATCTCTATTTAGGAAACCAGAAAGACTCAGCATACAATATCCTTAAATTGAATAGTAGGTATATTAGCCTCTCCAAAGAAAGACCCCTTATTGAGACCAGCCACACACAGACACAGGTCTCTAATTCTGTCTCTCATCACAGCAGTGTGGGCCCAGGACTGGGTACACACAGGGCAGTACATGATAGTGGTTGGATTAAGTCACCCCAGTGATGTTTAAAATGCACATCTTTGTGTCCTATAGAGGCAGATAATGAGAGTCTTTGGAGGTGGGGCATGAGGATTGGTATTTTGGAATACATCCTTGATGATTTGAATGTGGTTCTAACATTTGAGAGACTCAGGACCAGAATGTGGTTTACAGACACAGTCAGTGAAATTGATTATCAGTCACTGTGCTATGGGGTTCTCACTAATGACTTTTGCAGAAACCAAGAGTCAACAGGTGCATCTCATGTAACTTTTCTCTTGGCAAACTCTAAGACATGGCTAGCATGAAATTTGAAGCATAGCTCAACCAATGCTGTCCATTCAGTCTGATTTCATCTTGCCTCAGCATCTGAGGGAATTAAAGCCAAATCGTGTCCCTGCTGACTTGCTCCATGGCCATTTGGCAAATTTTTCATCAGGTGAGTCCCTGCCACAAAAGAAAAAAAGTGTCAAGAGAATAGACCTTAAAAGTTATCATCACAAGAAAAAAAAATATATATATATACATATATATATATATATGTATATATATATATAACTATGTGTGGTGATGAGTGCTAACTAGATTTCAGTTGATCATTTCACAATTATATATATATATATATAATTATGGTAGATACCCAAAACCAATGTAGTATTGCATGTCTATTAAAATTTTTTTTTAAAGGAAGAAAAATAAAAGAAATGAAAAGAGGCCTTCTCTTATTCCATGGAGAAATGTCAGTCATTTAGTAGGTATTCTGGAAAGAAAAAAAAAAGGGGGGATTTTGATGCATGATCTCAAATGAAAGTTCGTCTAACTTTCCAACTCACCAATAAGTGAAGGGACCCATTCTGCATGCTTGATACTTCTAGTGTGAAGTACACGAGATGATGTTACTTATTATAACAATAATTCCTGTTATATAATTCATGATTTATTAGGATGATAGATATGATAATAGTTGTGTTTGCATGTTTACCTCAAAGAATTCTGGTGATATAAGATGTATGTTTGTCTTGAATATTCCCCCCACAAGAGCTAATTGGTATACTGCTTTATACAGAGAGAAAGGAATATTAAAGAAGATGTGGCTAAAAGAGCAACATTTTAGGCAAGAAAATCTTGAAAGGAACTCTTGAGTAAAACAATGGGTGTGATGTTACAGCTCAGTTTACGTTTAGATTTAATTTTTTTTCCCATAAAATATAATATTCCTTAAAGAAATGATATACAGAAGCAACAAACTTTTTTAAAATGTCAGGTTAAATCCAAATTAAGACAGTAGACTGGGATTTTATCACATTAAATAAGCTCCAGTTCTTCTGACCACATTAATTCCATGCCTGCATAATGAGACAACTGGTAGATGTAATTGTAAAACCACTTTCAACAATAAACGATGTTTTTCCAGAGGAACTAGTCTGACTCACACACACACACACACACACACACACACACACACACAGGCGCGCGCGCATGCGCATTTGTGTGTGTATGTGTGTGTGTGTGTGTGTGTGATGTAAAATTCTCTCTCTCATCTATCTCTGTATCTAACCAGAGAGATAGAGTGCCAGAGGAAGATATACAGAAAAGCAAGTTGTTTTTAAATTGTCAGCAAGGGAAAAGTTGAACCTACGATACAAGAAAGGGGGTACATTGCATGTGCTGGGACAATGCTGCTAGCCCTATTTGAGCTTATTTAATCTAGAAGTTCATAGACAATGGGTCTACATGGTATTGGATGTAGGCTGCCTTTCCTAGGAAAGCACATTTCTGCATTTTCAAAATGTGAGAATTGAGGATCACAGCACTTAATTGAAGCAGAATTCAATATCATTGCCATCCAGGACTGAGAGGACAGGTGAAAAACCTCTGATTCTGTTCATTTCACCAGACTGGCTTCCCCATCCCCCCATTTTTCTAAATGGGAAACTGGAGAAAGTTTAAGACATAAGGTTCATGAACAGGAGAAACTGAGATATCTGAGACATGAATAAGAAGATGGCGGGTGTGACGGTAAAGGTTTGCATTCAAATAAAACAAAGGAGACAATTCAAAGGTAAGGATCCAGTGTCCATTTCGAAATGGAATTTCCATAACCTTTTTTCTTACAAGTGCAAAGACATGACAGGTTATTTCTTTGCAGATTCTTTAAACTGTGATTTGCTCAACTTAGAGTAAATGGGTGTGTGTCTATGAGTGTGTGTGTGTGTGTGTGTGTGTGTGTGTGTGTGTGTCAGACCGTGAGGGATCTAAGAATAAATTAGCCTACCAATAGCAATTTAAGGCACTGAAGCTATTCTCAAACTAAGTATCTTTCATACTTAAATACTGTCACTGGCTCTGACAGAATTTCATGATTAACTGTAAAATTCTAACATCTTGGGAGGGCAAGAGAACATAAGGTTGTGTGGCAAGAAAGTAAAGAATGCAAAATTATATTAAATGTAAAAGATTCCAAAGTTAGAGATGAGAGGTCTTACCTAAATGTTACACTATTCTTCAAACTCTTGTGCCTGAAAGACTTTTCTCTACTTGGATCTATATTCACACAGCTTCGGACACCAGAATGAAGGAGATGAAGCTGAAAAAAATGAGAATCATTGTGTAGGTAGGGCCAAAGATGTGACTAGTGTCACAATTATTCAGGAATCATTATATAATTTTCAATTATACACAATCAACAATTTTAATCTAGGTTCTGTGGACTTCATGGGTTGACAAGGTCCCATGTGAAATTCTAAGCCTAAATAATCAGCTCAGATGAAGACTTAGCAGGCATTTTACACGAGATTCATTGTAGTAACTTTACTGTTAAATTTGAGATGAAAGAAACACTAACACACTATTTCCTAGATTTCTTCTCCATACATTAAGACAGAATTTAATACTGTGATAAACTTATAAACTCTACTAAGTCAATACCTTTATATTTTCATGCACTTTGTAGTAACTAAAGAGTAATGATTGAGTTTTTTATTCACTCCATACACAATGTCTAATTTAATCCTTCTGGAACAAGGAGCATTTTTAATGTTTTTGTGTGTTGTGTTTTTTGTTTAATGAATGTTGAGTTCATTTTGTTTAATCAAATGTTGAGTTGATTGTCCTGCAGAGTTTGACAATGCACATGAGTGCAAGTCCATGGGGCTGGGGCTGGGGTAGGGGTGGGGGTTGGCAAAGGGCATATCACATCCCAGTTACAATCTCTTTGCCCACTGAGCTGGTGTCTTCTTCCCTGGCTTGTGAATTCTGGCCACTTCTTGAAAAGGTAGGGGAGATTAGGTCAGATCGGCGACAGGTGCATCTCTTGATGACCTGGGAGGCGGTGTTGTTAGAGAACTTTAAGACAGCCTCCCTGTTCAATCGAGCGGCAGATGCTGCTCTGTCTTTAGGAAAAGTTAGATGGTCCTTTTCCCCATAGCATTGAATATCTTTTTTAAATGATTTGACTCCCAAAGCATACTGAGCATTGTGAGTCTGTGTCCAGGCAGCTCAGTAGAAGGAATTACACAAAGGAATCCCTCTCTAGGAGTGAGGAGGCTAATAGCCTTCAAGAGGTATGTTGCGTTCTCCCTCTCTTCTCAGTAACTAAGTAATTAAGGGTCAGAGAAGTTCTTTAAGATGAAGTTGCTAAACGTCCTGTAAGATAATGAGTGGTAGATTTCAGAAACTAACATCCAGGCTGTTTGGCTTCCCATGTAGTTCACTCACCTATACATACCAAAAATTAAGGTGCTAAAACTTAAAACTTAAGTGAAATTTTGTCTTGGTTGTTTCCATGATGGTCTCACCAGAGCATATTATTTTCAAGATGAACACAAAGGCATTAAGCACTTTAGAAATATTGGTAGCGGGGCACCTGGGTGGCTCAGTTGGTTGGGCAACTGCCTTCCGCTCAGGTCATGATCCTGGAGACCTGGAATCGAGTCCCACATCGGGCTCCTTGCTCGGCGGGAAGCCTGCTTCTCCCTCTCTCACTCCCCCTGCTTGTGTTCCCTCTCTCACTGTGTTTCTCTCTGTCAAATAAAATCTTAAAAAAAAAAAAAGAGAGAAAAATATTGGTAGCATAGAAATTGACCACTTAATTACCTTTCTGTTGGTTTTATTTGCTGTTGTAATTGTTGTAGCTGTTGTGGTTTGATTCTTACTCTTTGGGGTTTATAAAGAAACTCAGTATTAGTCACCTTGTATATGAACTTGAACTTCGGATTGTCTCAAATTTTACAAAGTTGATATTTACCACATGTGCTCCTGGATACTTTGTTTTCCAAAAATTTGGGACAAAAATCCATTTTGTGAAATTCATTCCTGTGTGTGTGTGTGTGTGTGTGTGTGTGTGTGTACATGTGAGAGAAAAAGAAATTGGAGCTTGGAAGATAAATCAGCTTTTACATTTATAAACTCTGAAATCACAGTGTTTCTGCATTTATTATTATGTTCTATTTCAAAGTGACTGTGTAATCATCAGAATGAAATGGCTCCATTACCCTAGCCATATGCTCATAGAATCCCCCTATCCCCAAGACAGGATTCCTTATACTATACTTAAGTTATTTTCCACCTTATATAAACTTGTATCTCATGTATTAGTCAAATACAAGACTTCTATGAAGGAAAAAAAGGAAAGTACTTTGAGTTCTTTTTTTTTCCTCAATGATTTCTTTGATCTTTATATCACTTATGCTATCACATCGTTTTATTAGCTTTGAATTATCAATGCTTGTGTAGTATTTTCTCAAGACTCTGAAATGATATATGTGGAAGAAATAAATAAAATCTTTAAAAAAAATAAATAAATAAAATCTTTAAAAAAAAAAAAGATTTTATTTATTTGACAGAGAGAAACACAGCGAGAGAGGGAACACAAGCAGGGGGAGTGAGAGAGGGAGAAGCAGGCCTCCCGCGGAGCAGGGAACCCGATGTGGGGCTCGATCCTGGGTCTCAGGGATCATGACCTGAGCCGAAGGCAGTCGCTTAACCAACTGAGCCACCCAGGCGCCCCTGGAAGAAATTTTAATACGGAAAATTGTAATATGATATAACTTTATAGGTAAGCCAGGGTCCCATGGAAGCAGTGACTTTATTGCTTAGATAGTAACGAAAAGTCCTTTCTCCTTTCTGGGCTTTGAGTTTGTCGACTCGGTTTTGGTATCTTTCTTATGAATTAGAGTCACTCTTTGCTTTTTTGTCATTGAACGTGCTATTAGCCTAAAATTGTCGGGAGAAAGTCAGGACTTTTTAAAGACAAAAGGGAGTGCTTGGATAAGTTGTTTATAAAGAGTGTTGATTGGTGTCAGTTTCCAGAAAACAAATCTTGGCTAAAAAGAACTGGTTCCTGAGGCTGTCATGAAGAAGATACCGATGACCTATGACCGTAGCCCGTTGCAGGAACTCCGACAGAGTGCTTCTGTGTACTTGTGGTCTAGCCCAGCTCCAGAGCTCATGGTTCTTCCTGTGGAGCAGGTGCCTGTCTCCTTAATGGCTTCCCAACTGCATCTTAAAACCCCTCAGTGTAAGTGACTGTGTTTTATTTCCCCTTGCGCAGCGCTTTACGCTGCATGGGGAGAGAGAGGTGTGCGATTCGCTTGGCCAGCCCAGCCGCCGCCCACTCTGGCATCTCCCATCTGTGTGCACAGTTGTCACTCCTAGGCAGCTAAATCCCAAGTGTTGATTGATTAAACCGGTTTTGCTGTCAGTAGCTTTCCACAGAGGTAGAAAAAGGTGCTATCCACTGAGGGGCTTTTTAATTTCCATCTTGCCCCATTTCCTGTCTCTTAATGAACTCCACACTCCCCAGCTGAACTGCCTAAAACAGCTGAACCGTGTATCGCACTACCAGTTGTGACCTTCCTTATTTATTCATCCACCCATTGATTTATTTGGTTGTTTACTAACATAATTATATATATATGGGTCAATAGAAATCATAGATAAATTGTTTTAAAAACCTGCAAATTAAAGTAATAAGCTATCACCTAAAGAAGGGGCAAGAGGGAATTCAAAAGTGAGGCAACACTAATGGAAAAAGAATGTACGGATAGCACAGTGGCAAGGCTGGGGCTGTGCTTACAGCTGAGACACTAATTTGGCTCTGACATATGGGCTGGCCAAAGACAATTTCATAGTTCTTAATATCCAATAGAAAAAAAAATAGTAGTCCCTTGGAGTTAATAAAAAAATTTCCCAGTAGTTAAAGAATATCTTTCATATTAGCTTCATTCCAGCCTGTTAACTTCAGTTCCAGATTTGAAAATTCTGTTTCCATGGACAAATGATGGTCAGGTGATTTTTTTTTTTTGCAAAATCTCACTCTCCTAGTCAATTGTTAGATTTGTAAAGATCCATAATTTTCTCCCTCCTTTAAAGGTCAAAATTTGAATTCAGAGCTTTCTGAAAGATTGTGGCAATTTGAGAATCATTTGCTGAGATTGCCAACATCATTATGCCCAACATTATAGAATAGATGCTGAGGATATTTTCCCACATCCAGAGTTTTTATATGTCAATACATAATTTCCCACCAACGTGCTGGTATCATATGGACTAGCTGGTAGATAAGGAATTTTTGTTGTTGTTGTATCATAATTACTATTCATTTTTTAAAAGATCGTATTCATTTATTTGAGAGAGAGAGAGAGCACAAGAAAGGGGAGAGGGAGAAGCAAGCTCCCCACTGGGCAGGGGGTCCAATGCAGGGCTCGATCCCAGGACCCTGTGATCATGTCCCCAGCTGAAGGCAGACCCTTAACCAAATGAGCCACCCAGGAGCTCCTTATTCATTTTTAGAATAATGTATACTAAGTTACTAATTTATAATAGTTAAATAAATTTGCCTTTGAAATGAATTTATATAAGTGAAATTGTGAGTTGATTTTGGGAAAAGTGTTTGATTACATTGAAGGTTTATGAGGATATGTCATCAGTTTTGAAGGTGGTGTAACTCACAGCATGGATGGGACTATTGTCATAGAAGGCTAGAAACGTGAACGACTATGTCAGGAGAGAAGATTTACTCTAACAATAGAGTCTTAAACTTTTATGTAACTTAAATGAAAAGGTGGGCATAAAACTGAGTGGAGTCAGGGAAGACCACAGAGAGGAAATGTCTGAGCCAGGGCTTGAGGGATGTTTAGGAGTTCATCATTTGAAGAAGGGAGGGCATTTGGACTGAAAGGTCATGCGCTGGAGTCTAAGGTATGAAACAGCATCATTTAAGAACATGTAACTCGATGAGAATGGATATTAAGAGTCACAGAGAGAAATGACAGAGAGATGATCATCATTCCCATAAGCTCTTGCTGAAGGCTGACTTATTTAAGAATTATTGTATATACTTCCTTTGCACTAACCTCATGAACCTTCTTCAGTCACATGAGGTATGAGGTATGTCTCTTTAAGCTGCTTCATTACCCTGCTCCATTTCACATCATTGCTCATATGGATGGTGCCCCAAAGAATTTAATATCCCTCTTTCATAGATGAGAAAACTTTAGCACAAGGTAGTTAAATAACTTGCCCAGTATCACACAATTGGGAGTATGAAGGCTGGATTTGAGCATGACTAGTCTACTTTAGATAAATGAGAAGTAACCTATTCCTCCTTTAGAGAAAGAGTGGAGATTATCCTCTAGGCAATGGGAAACTACTGAAATATTTATGCAATAGGGACTACAGGAGATTGGTACTTAGAAAACACATCTGACTCCACTGTGTTGCGAAAATTGAAGGAGGTCAAGCCTAGAGGCAGGAAAACCAGTCACAATGAATCAGTGAAGAGCTAAGGTAGCCCAAACCAAGATTGAAATGGTGTCTCTGGTTTGGAGAAGGCTGGATGTCTGCCTTATTTCTGGAATTGGGGTGGGCCCTTTTTTCCCCATCAGTGCTTGAGAAGCCACATTCTCTGTGTCCCCAGGCAGACCTGCCCACTGGACTTGGCAACAAGAACAGGAAGTACAGTCTTCTTGTCACAAGCCCCTGCTTTGGTCCCAGTTTTTTTTTCTTTGTTGATTCTCAACAACATAGATCAGCCAATTTCCAGCACCAAGGCATCGCTTCTCTTGTTCTCTGATTACCTGTAGTCTCATTCCTGGTCTCTGGAGCAACTTCAATGGTGTTATATTTCCATTTCAGTTGAATCCAAAGTTCTTAGATGTCATGGTAATACAAAAGATACCTTTTCAGGGTCCCTGGGTGGCTCAGTCACTTAGGCGCCTGCCTTTGGCTTAGGTCATGATTCAGAAGGCCTGGGATTGAGACTTGGGTCACCCTGCTAGTTGAGAGTCTGCTTCTCCTTCTCCCTCTGCCCCCTCACCCCACTCATGCTCTCTCTCTCTCTAAAAGACACTTTTCTATTCTTTCTTAGGTATGCCTTGACGATATGTTTTAATCCTTTAGTTTTAGCTAGTAACATAAAAAACATTTATTTATCTTAGAAGTGTCTCTCAAAGACTGGTCCTTGGGAAATACAAAGGGAATGTTGACTTGTGAATTATGTAGGGATCCAATTGACACCAGAAAAGAAAGAAAGAAAAATAAAGTCAGTACTACTTAGAATACTCATCCCAGAATCCTAAAGTTCCCCACCGTTCATCATCATTTGGAGTTTTGTCACCCCAAGCTTGTTTCTGTCTTCTGGTTGGATCCAATATCCCACCCTCCTCCAACCGCACATCGTCCTCCACTATGTCCATTGGATTGAAGAGCCTGTCTTTGCCAAAACCATTTAAGTTCACAGTGTTCTTTCAGCTTCTCCCTCAGTCTTGTCAAATGCTGCTCTGCTCCACTCCTCCTCACCAATACCACAGAACCAGTAGGTGGGGTATTTTCTTTCACCTTGGTTTCTGCTTTCCAATTTTGTCCCTTTTTCCTCCCACAAAACCTCTGCTGCTTTGGGAGCATTGTTAATTAGCTGTCTCTCCCCAAGTGTCAAGGTCCTGACCTTGTGTAAGAGGGCATGGCTCTGACTCTAGGAAAAGCAGTTCATGAACAGGTATCTCCCTAGAGGTTTGCTACTACAGGACTGCCTAAGAAATGTACTGGAAGGGCCCAACAGGGGATTGGTCCTGGAGAAATCATGTGCACTGTGTCGTTCTGCTAAGTAAGCGACCCCAAACCAGGAAGGAAACCCCTTTCTCCTTTGATTCCCACTGAGTACTCTCCATTGGCAAAGCTTAATATCTGGCCAGTTGGCAAAGGGATAGTATGTACTTCTTTATTTATTTTTGTATGTCTTATTAAACTTTTGCTGGGATTTTTATTTTAATAGAAGATTTTCAGCTTTCTGGTTAAGGCTACTCCTAAACATTTTTAAATTTTGCTATTAATATTGCTGGTGGGAAAGTTTTGCTTTAGATATACCCCTTATTGCTTTAGATATACCCCGTATTTTCTGTTAATATTATTGTCATTGATATTTAGATCATTAATTTTTTAAAGTCAATCTCTTATAAATTTTTATGCATTTCTAGTTAATTATTCTAGATCTTTAGGGCCAGCACTCATAACAATTAAAAAAGTAATTGTGAGGGCTCCTAGATGGCTCAGTTGGTTAAGCCACTGCCTTCGGCTCAGGTCATGATCCTGCAGTCCTGGGATCGAGTTCCGCATCAGGGTTCTAGTTCCGTGGGGAGTCTACTTCTCCCTCTGATCTTCTCCTTTCTTATGCTCTCTTCCTCTGTCTCTCTCAAAGAAATAAACAAAATCTTTTTTTAAAATAAACTAATTGTCTCTCTTATTTGTCTTCTTATGAATCCTTTAACACTAAGGGTGTTAAGGGAATGGCATTACTGAGCTGCGGGGCAGGGTCCCAGCTCAGCCCCTTACAAGGTGCTTGACTTATCTGGACCAATGTACAAACTTGCTAACTTATCACGTCTGACATTGGGGAATGCTCCTCTCTACTTCATAAAATTGTTATAGGATTAAGGGGGATAAGGATTACAAAATTTTTCATTCTGAGCACATAAATGTTCTCCTTAAATATGTAGTAAGTAGAGTTAAGCTTTTTCTGGTATGTTTGTTGTGGGCTCTAGCCCCAGAGCACAGTGCTAGGGCTACCAGAGAAGCCCCCCAGAACTTGCTGTGATGTTGTCTAAGTGATCATTTGAACTCCCATCTATCCTATTAAACAGAAGCCAGACGTCTTTAGAACATGGAATTTGTACTATGATGGTGAGTCTAAGATCTACGGAGCAGAACTTGGATTTTCTCTTACCCTCTGTAAGTGGGGAGGGTATGTTTCATTCAAGTGAATGAAGAACTTCTAAGAGATCATCTCAAAGATACTGTGCTGTAAGCTAGATGAGCAGACAGAACTCTATTTGCCTTGTTAGAACCTTGCTGAGGTAGCAGAAACTCAAAGGACAATTTAGTGCCCTAGAATGGACTACAAGGATACAGATCTTAGAAGGATTTTAAAAATGTCCTCAGGACTTAGTGGCATGCATGCCATAAGCATGGACTGGTCTTGCTTTTTCCCTGGAGAACTGTGGAGGTGGATAAATCTCTAGAGTTTCTTGTGGTGGGAGATCATGATAAGCAGGGAATTTGGTGAGAGAAGCTAACCACATCTGGTGCCCCAGGGATGTATTGGTTTCCCACTGGACTAGCAGATGCCTTAGAAGATAGCCACAACCATCTAAGAGGACCCCAACTGAGAGGGCTGTTTAAGGTCAGGCAGAGAAGTACCAGTATTTAGAGGCTATAGGGTAGACTTGGATGGACAAACACAGAAGGTGTCCAGAGGTGAGTCAATGACTCTATCATCCATGTCTGAGGAAACTACCTTCCAGACGGCCTAGTGGGGATTCCGTTTATGTGCCAAAGGAGAGCCAGAATTTGGAGTTCTCACCTAAAGATGAAAGCCAAGAAAAAACTCTAAGCAGCTACATGTAATTAAAACACCTGTTGCTGCTTCATTCTTTCTTCAACAACTCTCCTGCTCAGACTTGGAGGAATCTGAAACCGCAGAATGAGTGGGATGAAGAGCTAAAAAGAAAAGAAGGAAGAAAGTTGTTTGCTCTACTCTACTATAGATTTTCAGATAGGAACACACCCTGGGTAGGAACTGCAGGGGAGAATTTTGTACCAGAGAATGAAGTGTTTATTTGACTGGATTAAGGTAGTTCATACAGGAAATGGAGTCTTAGATACCAAAATGAGGCTCTTCCTTAAAATGTAAGTGACTAGAGCTTGATATAATCCCCAGATATTCTCCAAAGGTGGGGAAGATATAGCCTACAGAATATTTTAAAGCCAGTCATTAAAGAAAAATAAAGTTATCTCCTGTTAAACCTCAAGAAATTAGGACCATTCAATCAACCAGTCACACATGTATTCACTCAAGTGCTGTGAATTCACAATATGAAATATTGGCAGAAAAACCAGTACTATACCATCAACAAGGATATTTTATATCTGCTCAAGGAAATCCTTGAGTAATTAACAAAATGGTAAATCAATGAATACATTCTATTTATTGATATTTCCATTTCAGTCTTTTTTATTTGAAACGGTCATCCACATATGATGGAAATGCTAGTAATTGGACTTCCTCATGTAAACTTTCTATGAGACACTCTTGCTCAAAATCACAATTAATTGTCTGTGGATATAAAGGAAATCTTTATATTAACCATTTATAAAGCTTCATATATAACCATTGGAAGTAAATGGCTACTTCTAAGATTGTGTGCAGGGGGTTGAAAAAATTAACTTTCATCCAGTGCGTCTATGATTGTCCCAAGGTATATAATACTTATTCTTTTCATTTAACCAGTTATTCTATATCTACAATTCTCCCCTGGCTTTTAAAGTTTGGAGATGCTGGAAGTTTCACTATGGATATGTTATTTTTTTTAAGATTTTATTTATTTATTTGACAGAGAGAAACACAGCGAGAGAGGGAACATAAGCAGGGGGAGTGATAGAGGGAGAAGCAGGCTTCCCACTGAGCAGAGAGCCTGATGCAGGGCTCGATTCCAGGATTCTGGGATCATGACCTGAGTCGAAGGCAGACACTTAATGACTGAGCCACTCAGGCGTCCCATGAATATGTTATTTTTAAAAATCATCCAACCCTATAATAAAATGAATCTTAGCCCATTATTTAAAGCAACACTGATATAACAAACAAATCCCAAAATAAAGGTGGCTTGTCAGAACACAGGTTTACTTCTAACCCTTTATAATGTCGCAGTGGGTGTTTCTGACAGAGCTCTATTTCAGATGCCATTTCCAGGGCCAAGTTTGCTCTTACCTTGTGGTTCCTCAGTCTGTAAGACATCGCTTCCACAGCTGCTGCCTCAAGGGGCAAAGCATGGAGGATCATGCCAGCAAGTTTTTATGGTCCAGACCTGACTTCCATCAGTTCCATCTGAGTCCACTTGTCACCATTTAATTCATAAAGCCATCCCTCTCTTCAGGGGTGTCTAAGAATGTCATTTTTACTTGATCTGTGCCTGTGGGGAAGAACGGAGAAGACTAGGTTAACTGCTAGCCAGTCTCTGCCATACTTGTTACTTTCTATCTACGTTCAAACTGTGCTTCTTATAATCATAGTTTTTATTTTATAAGCCTCATTTTACTTGAAATTGTGGAATGATGGGGAGGAGATTTATTCTTTCTACTTGCAAGCCTTTGCATGTGCTTCTTTTTGTTTTGAACTGCCTTCTTGTGGAACGTTTAGTTTCAACTGCATTGTCACTTCCTCTGAGAGGCCTTCTCTTAAAATTCCAAGTTGAGCAACTTTCCCACCCACTGGGATGCACAACATGCACCCGATATTTCCTTCATCCAAATGTACATGTAAAGCATGTAGGATATGGGAAGTCCATGATAAATGATAGTCCCTTCCGTTTACCTCAACCTGTAAACTTACATTTATTTCTGGCCAAACTGAAAAGTGTGTGTGTGTGTTTGTTTTTGTTGATGTTTGTTAAGTAAAATTATATTTTTAATTTTTAAATATTTTATCGTGTTATGTTATTTACCATAGAATACATCATTAGGTTTTGATGCAGTGTTCCAAGATTCATTGTTTAGTTATAACACCCAATGCTATTACAAAAAAATTTTTAGATAGTAAATGGACAATGTATTCATATTGAATTTTTATGGTTTTTCAGAATGACTTTTCCAAGTGAATTTATCTCTTAGGAATTCTGTTTCCTGGATGGAATGGAATGTATCAGTGGATTCATGTTTCCAGTGTTTCCTACTACATTCTTAGTTTTGTTTTGTTTTCCCTGCACCGTTATTGCCTTGGATGTATTTTTAAGTCTTTATTAAGAGAGAAAAGTCTTTCTGTCTGTATGTGTTGGAGATGGAGAGGGAGTGGGACTGGCAGAAGGCAAGCAACAGAGACTTCTATGCTCCAGGAAAATAAATACATGTGTTTCACTAGCTTATTTCTCTCCTATCAAATTCAAATACTAGAAGGGATCTCAGCTGCTAGTCAGATCTTTCTTTCTTCAGATAAAGAAGAGTCAAGTTAATGCTGCCCCCTTTTAACAGATGAGCCGGTAGAAGCCCAGGGATCTAAATAATTTTCCTACTGTTACCAACCCAAACCTATAAGAATATGAAAATGGGTACACTTCAACAAAAGTTCTCTTATAAGTACATTACATACCTACATAAAATTAAAAACACCTTTCAAAAGAAAACAAAACAAAACAAAAAAACCCCAAACAAAAGACCCCTTTTCCATATATCCTATGCTCTTAAATATTTCATACAGAATTAGGCAAAACTTAAATTAACTGTTGGAAAAATAAACTGTAGTCAGCCAAGAAATTGAAAGTTTCACTAAACTAATCAAAGTTCACTTTTTCTCCTAATCAAAGAACTTGGAGATGTCATATTTTTCTTTTTCCAGTCTGGAAGAATGTGTCAAAATCTCAATGTTTGTACAGTTCAGCTCATTCTGTGAATAGTTTGGGAATAAAAGCTCCCAGTGATAAAAGTTGCCCATGTTCTGAGTGTACAGAAAACTAGTGACATCTTTCAATTAGGGGACAGACTCAGAATATCTACCCTCCAGTCCTTGGCATCACCAAAGCAACTCCCAAAGATGGAATTGTTTGCACAAAAATATAATGTACTTAAATGTGTTCATGATACATCATGCAGAAATTAGAGTGCAACAGAAATGCTTAAGAATATAATTCCTTAGCTATACTTCCCTTGCAAAATAAAGATGTAAGATGCTAGTGAGCTCCTTTTTAATGGGATTGTAGAATAATAGGATTAATTAAATGTTGTAATTGTTTTCATCATGGATTTCAGTCCTTGCTGATGGATTAGTGAATTAGTTATGATTGCAGCAATTAAGATTTTTTGTTTGTTTGTTTTTTGTTTTTTTAAGAAAAAGACCTTGGAAAAGCCAACATCCCAAAGGCCCACCTCTTAATCAACTGAAAGGGGTTGATCTAGTACCAGAGGGAGGGTGTTTTATTTTGTTTTGTTTTTCTCAACTCTTTTCATATACCCTCAGGGTCTGGGTTTTTCTCTTTTCCATTTTTCTGTTTATTCAACGTGTACCAAGGCGCTGCTTTATTGCCAAATCTAGTACCAAGCACTGATGATCAAAAGGAATTTGCCATGGTCCCTGTCCTCACAGACCTCACTCTCTTGCTTGAAAACATATATGCAAATAATTATAGTAATAATGAAAACATTCTACTGTGATATTTGGATGAGGAATCCCTGCCCAGGGTCTCAGGAGGCTTCTTGGGAAAGCTTTGTGTTGACTCCTGAAGGACATTACTCACTGTTTAAATTTAGCCAAATGCTCTTAATTTCTTCGTTACTTCAATTAATTCATATTTAGACTTTTCCCCACAGGCTCTATGTAAAATCCCCAATATAAAGTATTGACAAGACCCTGTACCAAGATAGCATCAATTCTTTCCCTATCATAGATATTTAGATCCTGAGATTCCAACTCTTTGGCTCTCCTTACTCTATTTTCATTATTTTCATTACCTATTTAACTGAATGTTAGATTCCTTTGCTTTTCTCTGCTTTCTGGAACCTCTATTCTCCTGGTATGGGTTTATTTACCCACAGCAAGCACTCATGCTCTTTGTGTATTTCTTAATTCCTGCTTTCTATGTGATTGATGATTTGATTTTTTTTTTACTATTAAAACTAGAAATGAAATGTAGTTTGAAAAATAAGTGGACTATTTCTCATAGGGTATGGTTTAACAGTTCTGGAATTGTTAATACATATATACTGGAATGTATCAATTACATAAATAGATGGTGGGTGGGAGAGCCAAGTTATTCACTTTTGAGTAAGAAGTTATAGATAATCAAGGGGAGGAGGCTAGACTAATCCATATGGTAATGGATTAGAACCAGACATACCAGTATGAATTCATGTTTAGCTCGATATAGACAGAGGTAGGTAAATATAGAAATATTTATATATGGGTGTATACACAGACATATATTCTGTTGCTCTGTCAGCTGAGAGGATCTAGAATCAACAACACCCCAGTAGCAATGAGCACACTTATTGCCCAAATTTGGGTAACTAACACCATTCTTTACTAAAAGGAACCAGGGCCCCTTGGAGAAATAGTTGATTCTGGGACTGAGACAACATACACAAGATGAGTTTGAAAGTAAGGAAATGTTGAATGAAAAACACAAACAAACCTACAATGATGTCAAAGGCACACAGAAACCAACTCAGTTAATTTCCAGTGGCCAAAACTGGAATTACTGGGGCAGAAAAATAAAGTGGTCATTGTATTACAAGCCCAAATATAAAATGAATATCTATGATTTAGTGCTCAAATAAATAAATAAATGATTGAATAAATAAATTAGTGAGGGATAACAGGCAAATCTACATGTGGAAAAGACCACATAATTTTTGTAGATATTTTGCTGTCACAGAGATGGACTATATAACTTCCTATTCCTTAAGCATGAGCTGATTGTAGTGACTTCTTTCTAAAGAGCACAGTATGGAAAAGGAGAAAAAAAAAAAAAAAGAATACCTTTACACTGAAGAAGTCTGCCAGACACGCCCTTAGCCAGGTGATCAACGTTATCATCAACACTGATAGGGTCATGTTGATTTAGTATGCATCCTTGATACGATATGATGAAAATGGCACTTTACCTCTGCAGTATTCCTGCAGAGGAAAATGTATAACCATGGTGTAATTATGAGAAAAATGCATGACAAATCCCTCTTGAGAGGCATTGTACAAAATACCTGGCCAGTGCTCTCAAAATAGACAAGGTATCTGAAACGAGGAAAGTCTAAGAAACTGTCACAACCAAGACGAGCATAAGCAGTCATGACAACCACATGTCATTTGCTATCCTCAATGGGATCCTAGCACCAAAAAGAATTCTAGAGGAGAAGTAAAGAAATCTCAATAAAGTATGGACTTTACAAGTAGAGAAAGACAATTATCATGATTTCATTCATATGTGGAACATAAGGAATAGCATGGAGGACAACAGGGAAAGGGAGGGAAAACTGGATGGAAAGAAAGTCAGAGAGGGAGACAAACTATGAGAGACTCTGACTCTGGGAACCAAACTGTGGGATACAGAAGGGCGGGGAGGGGGGATGGGTTAACTAGGTGATGGGTATTAAGGAGGGCACCTGTGGTGATAAGCGCTGGGATGAGCACTGGGTGTTATACGCCACTAATGAATCCTTGCACACTACATCAAAAAGTAATGTTGACTAATCAACATAATAATAAAAAAATTAAAGAATAAATAAAGCATGGACTTTAGTTAATAAATATGTATAGATATTGTAACAAGTATGCCAAAGTAGTATGAGGTGTTAATAACAGGGAAACTGGGTAAAATGAACTTTCTGTACAGCTTCAAGAATTTTTTTATGTAAATATAAAACTTTTCTAATTTTTTATTTTTGTTTTTTTTTTTAATTTGTATTTATTCATTTGACAGAGAGAGAGCACAAACAGGGGAAGAAACAGAGGGAGAGGGAGAAGCAGATTCTCTCCTGAGCAAGGAGACTGATGTGGAGCTCAATACCAGGACTCTGGGATCATGACCTGGGCCAAAGGCAGATGCTTAACTGACTGAGTCACTCAGGCGCCCCTGTTCTAAATTAAACAAAACAAAACAAAACAAAAACTATTTGAAAATAGTCTAGTCATAGGAAATGATATAATGGTAGAAAAGCCAAGTCTGAGAAGAATATTTAGAATGATACAATTGAGAAGTATTGTCCTAAGCAGTTTTTAGAAAAGAAGAAAAAAAAGAAGCCTTTTTTAATTTTCTCTTAATACTTTTAGTATTCAGTCAACAAATCAGGTAGAAGTAGAATTACAGAAAATACGGCCGTGAGCAGAACTCTACACAGTTCCACTGATGATTCTTGAGATGAGTCCTTCCATTTCCTTTGATCTTCAGGGATAGGGAGATAAAACACTAAAACCACCTAAAATACATTACTTATTTCTTATCTCCTATATTCAGAGCACCTCTCAATTTATAAATTCTGCTTTTTTCTTGGAAGTTGCTTCTGAGTTGTGGAATTATTAAATCTGTGCCCTAATCTAAGCCCAAAGCATAACTTCTAAGCTCCTACACCGCCCGCAGCTCCCATCTGCAACATTGCAAGAGGAAGTGAGTAATTCACTGTAAAAAAAAAAAAAAGAGAGAGAGAGAGAGAGAGAGAGAGAGAGAGAGAGAGAGAGACACTCCTCATCTATTGCGGTCATTGCACTGCATCTGCTCAACAGATTCTTTGTACTGTTCAAAAAGTAACAGAGCTAATAAAAAATTAAAAAACAAACAAACAAACAAAAAACTAGATGCAGCTCATTTGTGTGTTGCTGCATTTCCAGGAAGCTGTCCTAAATTGACCAGCTGTGTAAAGCCAAGGTAAGGGGAAGATAGAAATAGAGAGGTTGATCTTCCTGGAATTTTTTCTGTGAGTCTCTTTCCTATGCCACCAGGCAAAAATAATAAAGTGAAAACCAAATAACCAGGCCATCCCCCACAGTACGAGGAAGCAGTGAACTTATTCCAAGGGGGACTTCTCCTCAGTCCATTACTGGGAAGGAGCCTGAGCCAGACTGTCTATTTGCTCTGTATCACTCACTGGTTAAGTGGTGATTGCGTGAATGCCATCACTATGTGTCTTGGATACTGGGGATTTCATGAAAAAGCAAGACTTGACCATTTCTTTCGATGAGGTGAAAGGTGGATGGGAAATGTGACAATTACAGATAGCATGAGAACCACTGCTCACTTGCATACTCGGGACCATAAATTTTGCAGACAAGGAGCCATAGTTTTGGTGGGGTTGGGGGAGGGGGTTTCACAGAGGATGGGATGTGGCTTTTCAGCTGAGTCTACAAGTATTAATAACAGCTTCAAGTCTACAAAAGTAGGAAGGGCATTTTTAGCTGAAGGTGACAGAATATGCCAAAATCTCTCTCTTTTTTTTAAGATTTTATGTACCTATTTATTTGCGAGGGGTGTCAAGCACAAACAGGGGGGGCATCAGGCAGAGGCAAAGGGAGAAAACATACTCCCCACTGAGCAGGGAGCCTGATATGGGGCTTGATCCAAGACCCTGAGATCATGACGTGAGCCGAAGGCAGACATGTAACTGAATGAGCCCTCCAGGCGCCCCAGAATATGTCAAAATCTGAAGTTAAGAGGTGATTCAAGGAACAGAGTTGGATCAGGGCAGTTCCAAGTTGCAATGTCCAGTTGCAGAGTGTCTGAGTATATGGTTTATGTATATGGTTTATGCCCATCTTACTCCCACTCCCCATGGAAGTGGGAGTAAGATGGGAAGGCAGGAGAATTTAGACAAGAGTCAGATTATAAATAGCTTCTAGCCCTTACTAAGAATTATGGACATTAGGCAGTGGGGAATAATGGAGTGGTTATAAATGAAGTAAGTGTTAGCATTTAATAATTTAAAAGAGCACAGTGATAAAATTATGTTTCTTGCTAACACTTTTATTTGCAGTGCCACAAAACTTAATGTTGCAGTATTCATCTATAATGTTTATTAGTAACTGCTGTTAGGGGTGTTTTGCTAACTGTAAAGATTTTATAGCTGAGAACTGTCTCCTTGCTAATTAATGTGTGAAAAGACAACCATAAATGCTCTTAATTCTTCTATGCCCTCCAGTAAATGTTTGATAATATCACCAAATGGGAACAAAGAAAAAAATCATATCTTGCAGATTGCCTACCAGAGTCTCTCTCTGGGCCTTGTTATTTATTTAATCAACAAATAGTTACTAAATACCTACTATGCATCAGACCCTATGGCAGGAACCATTTATGCAAAGATTATTAAGAGTTTCTGAGCTCAAGCAGTTTGCATTCTGGTGGGAGAGCCAGATGAGTGAATTGAGAAGCTAGATGAAATTATTAATTTTGGAGGAGGTAGGTTATGGAAGGGACCACGAGAGGCTAGAGAAGAAAGTGGTCACTTTTACCTCGTTGTGTGTGCCAGGATTGGGCCAGGAAAGACATTTTGGAGGAAAGGAACTTTGGGTGGAGTCTTGAATGCTAAGTTCATTTTCACAAGATAGACCAGCGAGGACATATCTTTAGGGGCTGTGGTATGTTCAGTATAGAGGTAGGGAATACTTTAATGAGTTTAGGAACTGCTGAGTTCAGTTTGTATAGCTTGTGTGCAGGGTGTTATCTGGAGGGTGTTACTTGCCTCAAAGTCTGTAAGAATGCCATCTTTCTTCCCATGCACACACCAGTGGAACTGTGCAGGGTATAACCTATACAATTTTATATGGCTATCCTGCAAATCAATTTAATGTAAGCACATTATGCAATTAGTTATATAACTAACTGTGAAATGGGAATAACAGTATCTAGGCTCATAGGCTGGAGTGAGGATATATAACCATTATTATAAATATGTAAACATCAGCTATTATTACTAAGAACTTTAAACATTTTATATTGTCAAATGCAACCATTTTTAAATATATGGCTTCTAGGTTTAGGCTTTATCCACCTGATATTATCAATTTATTTTCCTATATTTATAACAATATTTTTTATCTAAACTATCTGAGATGTATGCATAAATAGATAGGTACATGGTAAAGTAAGGTGAGGATCTATTACATACACGAGCCAAAGATGGTCCCTATATATTGGCCCTTAAGTTGTTTACTTTTTCTTAGCAGGCCAGACCCATTAGCTCAAAAGCTCACCAGTGCCAAACTCAAAATATTATACACCAAGTTGTTTTAAACATAGCCCCAACAAGCAGATCTTTAGCCAGCTAGAACCTATTTGCTTTGTATTCCCCAGGCTTTGCATTTACCTCATTAAACATAGAAAAGATACACTCTCGGGATATAAAAAAACCACCAGACCCAAGCTGCACTTTCAGAAAACTGAGACCCCCCAGTGTTCCTGAGTCAAGTCTCCTAGATGGGTAAGCCCCTCCCTCTCCCCTGCCCTCCTTCCTGTTTCTAGTACTAGTCCTGCACCACTGCTTCTGAAAGGTCTCCTGCTATAAGGGACTTCCTCTTTCCTGCCAAAGGACCTCAGAGTTGCCCCCAAGTAAAACCACTGTGACTCGTTACCACAGCCTTGTCTGTCTTATCTTTTTTATTGATTTGCCCTGAATCTCTTGAACTCACCACAAGATCTGATATTTGAAAATTTTCTTTGAGTAACCAGCTTTTCCTGTGGCATATATTGGGTAGTTCATACTTCCTGCAGAAATCTTGATTTTCCAAATATCTAATGGTTCTTCTGCAAAACTTTCTACCCTGTTCCAATGATCAGGCTTTCTATGTATATATCAGTACCCCTGTACTAGAAATATTGTTTTGATGTCTGGTAGTACAGATTTCCTCTTGTTATTCTGTTTAATTTATTTTGCTTTCCCCCTGCATTTATTCTATCAGTCTTATATTTAAATGAAACTGCCCTATGCAATAAAACAGATCCCTTGAGATTTTGTTCAGGGCCGTGAAATATTCATAAATTATTTAGAGGGGAGGTAACTCACATCTCTAGCAATATTGAAAATCCCCACGAGGAATATTTTAAGTCTTTCCATTTATTTTGGTCTTCTTTCTCTGTTCTCCATTTATGCTATATAGTTTTCTACATATGGGTTCTTTAATAATTTAATTAGGCTTATCCCTATCTGTTTTATAGGTTTTATTATTATAGTAAAAAGATCTTCTTATATATTTCCTATTTGATGATTGCTGAGGTATACAAAATTATAGCTTTTGAATAATTATTTCATATCTTACCACTTTATCTCATTAGTTCTGAGTTTTTCATTTGAGGGACTTACTGCTTCTAGTGAATCATTGTCATAAAATATGGTATTTTGATGAGGTTCTTTTAATTATCCTTTATCAAGTTGAAGAAGATTCCTTATGTCATAACCCAACTGAGATCGTTTTTTCTATTTTATTTAGCATTTTATATCTATTTTTATATCTATTGATAAAATATCTGAGTTTATATTTGTTGTTGTTTTTACTAACGCTGTCTGGGTTTTTTGGTGTTTTTTGATTGTTGATTAATTTATGGTATCTGAATTATGCTTCATTTGTACAATTAAATGAATTGAGAAGCTGCTCATCTCTCTATTGGTAAACCTAAGAAATAGCTGAGTTTTGAAAATTGATTTCACTTACCTATAAAACCATTTACCCGAGTGCTTTTTTAGGATGCAATAGGATGGGAACATACTTTTAAATTTCTTAAGTGTTCTTAGCGTGTTTAAGTTTTCTAAAGTTTTTTTATCAATTTTATCATATTTCCTATAAAACTATTCCTTTCATCTACCTATTCAGGGTGAACCATTTAAATTTGTAGATTATTATATAATTTAAAAAACCTCTCTGGGTCCAAGTTCTGTATGCTTTCTTGTTTCTAATGTTATTTTTTTAAAGATTTTATTTATTTATTTGACAGAGAGAGAGATCACAAGTAGACAGAGAGGCAGGCAGAGAGAGAGGAGGAAGCAGGCTCCCTGCTGAGCAGAAAGCCCGATGTGGGACTTGATCCCAGGACCCTGAGATCATGACCTGAGTGGAAGGCAGAGGCCTAATCCACTGAGCCACCCAGGCACCTCTTGTTTCTAATATTATTTATCTGGGTTTCTGTTTTGTTACTGACTGTTTTAGATATCTTGCTTGTTAAATTGTTCAACTTTCTCAGGTTTATTTTGTATTTTATTAATCACATGATTTTCTTATATTTTCCTTATTTTGTCACTATTTTCTCCATATTATTCACTTAGATACTTAGTTTCAATGTTGTTTTTCTAGAATATATATGAAACCATATCTTTCACTGCAAGTGAATCATTACACTCATTGCTCCAAAATAATGCTCTAATTTTGTTATTTTATTTTATCTAATAATCATGTTGAGGTTCCATATATTTGTACATGAATATATGTATGTATATTTATGTATATGCTTTGCATGTGTGTGTTTCAAAGACTAAAGTTATGCTTGCAAACTCTTCCAAGAGTTTGAACTATCCTTCTTCATGGAGCCATCCCTGGTTCATGTGGTCCTCTCTTCCTAAATCCTGCAGTTTTTATAGTCAACAACACCATCCACATCCAATCATATTTTCCCCTTTATCGTGCACTACTGATTCCATATGAGTCTTGCTTTTTGAGGACAGGAACCATGTCAGACACATGGGCCTCCCCACAGAGTTAAGCACATGGCTAGTGCTTAGCAAATTATTTTTAATTTATCATCATGATCTACCATGTTCTGGCATATGAGCCTTATCACATATGTATTTTTTTCTATTTTACTTCCTCTTATGTTCTCCCAGGACAGCAGAAGGATGAGACTGGAGTAACATAAAGAGCAAGCAGTTGGTAAGAGTTGAGTGTTTTCTGGCTGATGTGTGCCCTGCAGATCTTGGGCTTGCCCATGTTCTGTCCCTTCTAAATCACAGAGGCTTGCTGAAAGACTCAGCTCTAGTTCAAAGAGAAGTGCTAAGAGGCATAAAAGATCATCTACTGCATGATGTAACTGGCATATTGTTGTCATTATGTATCTGTGGAAATGATGAAGAAATCGGTGGACCCTCTGCCTCCCACTTTAAAATTAGAAAGCTGAGTGAGATAAGTGGAACTGTTGAAACCCAGAACTCAAGTTACCTAGCTCTGAAATCCACTTCTCTTCTCTCTATATGCTATTACCATTCAGGTAATCTAATTCCCCTGAACTTACTAAAGTTTCATCTTTAGGAATGTCTAAGGGATTCACAGGGAATTTATAAACCTTGTCATCTAACTAGAGAAATCAGAAGCTTCTCCTGAAAGCCACAATGCTTATCATTATTGCCTTTCCTATCTTGATTTATCCTGGACATTCCTATCCTCTGAGAGAAAATGAGAGATGACCAGAATCAAAGCTATGCCCCTTCATCCAAGAGAAAGCAGTGTTATAAGGGGACAAAATAACTGTGGCATTTGGAATCTGAATGGTAGCCATTCCGGATGTAATCTGATCTTTTTCTCCTCCTCCTTCAACAATTTGGATAACATCCTTTTATTGCTATACTTTGATATGCTTTTGATTTGTTTTGCTTTGTTAGTTTCCCACTAATAGGGTCTGTGGTCAAAGGAAGGAGGCTGATACAAAAGCACAAAAGCAAAGGTCAAGCAAGGCTTTATTTTGCACCAAGAATCAGAATTTCACTGGCCGGGCCAGGGTTGCCTCTAAAGAGAGGGAGAATGACCCTCCCTAATTTCTAAGGCTAGATTTTATGGGGCAAACTCACAAGCCAGAGTTAATTTTCATCTCCATTGCTCCTGGGACCCAGAGGTTGAGCAGTCCCACCTGGTCCCAACTACCAGTAACTGGCTGCACATTCATAATTTGCATCTCCATTGCTCCTAGGATGGGAGGTTGGGCATTAATTGATTGAGCTTCTCCCCCAATCTGGCTCGCCTTTGTTTTCCAGGAGTTGTTTGCTCATATTTCCTGGAGCTGTTTTCCTGAGTAAACAAGATGATGGCTTGGACATCTAAATAGGTCTTTACACCACTATTAAGGAGAATCTTACTGCCTGCAGATAATTGCTTCTCTACACAATAAAGATACTTAGATATTAAAACCATTGAAGGCACCAAGGAAAATTTCACTTCTGGCATTAGGGAAACTAGCTTTCTCACCTTATTTTTTGATGTAGTAGCAAATAGGAAGTAATTATTTAGGTCTTAGTTGGGTTGGTGAAGCAAAAACTAGACTGAGAGCCATCGCTAGGAGAATGGCCTTTGAGATTTCAGCTCAAGTTCAAGTTCTAAGTGAAAAAAAGACAAGAAGTCTTTATAGAGAAAGATGCTGTATAAGAAATAACAAAAGACCGAATAAATATAATAAAAACAACCTAGGACCTTCAGTCTTTTAATGTTAATAAGGAATGTTTAAAAAATGGAAGGTTAAGTAAATATGGAAAAACAATAAGATGTACCAGCCAAAAGCAACAATAAAGGGGGAAAAAATCAAATGCCACTTAAAAGATGAGAAAGGTAAAGTAGTTTTCTAAGAAATAAGATTGGGGTATTTGTTAAATGATAAGCATATGTTGATAGGTTGATACTAGATGATTAGAGATGTTGAAGGCAGGCTTGGAATAACTGGTTTGTTTTATAACAACATTTCAAAAAGAAAAAATAAGAAAATAAATTGTGAATTATGATTATATTAAGTCATGCAGGAAAATACTGTTAGGTTTATATTCTTTTGGCTAAAACACTCTATTACCACTGTAACACCTAGGGGACGCATCAGTGTGGCTTGGAGCCAGGAAAATGAGGCCCCAGTGGGACTTACACATGTTTTTTAGGTTGTGCTTTCATAGGAAATTAACTATAACACATTTTGACTAATATTTTTGAGAGAATATCATGAGAACTAACATAATGGTGTTTTAAAATAACACAGCTTCTTATTCTGTTGTAAACGAGTAGGTTTGGAGGGTCCAAATGTTCACATTTGTCCACAGTAAGGCTACTGGTGTTTTCCCCATGACATGCTTCAGTAAACTGTAGAATCATGGCCCCCATGATACATGAATTAATTGATATACTGTTAGCTGGGATGTTCTACCAAGAAAAGAGGGCTATTTTTAACATCAGAATGTAAGAAAAGTCAATGTTATTCAATGGGAATTAGTCTTGGTCCCTGGATTTAATATTTTCATCAAGATCCAGAGGAGAAACTATAAAATTAGCTCATTAAATTTGCTTCCAAAACTGAAATAGGGGTGTCAAGTAGAGTACTGAGAAGTAGCTTGGCAATACAAAGTTATCCTAGGGAGCTGCAGAAAGTTTAGGAAAGATAGTTGTTTGCAATATTAAAAAAAAAAATTAAAGAGATAAACTGAAGAATAATTGGGCCTAGAAATACAGTCAATATAAATTATAGGACTCTAATTCATCTTATCCCAACTGTGAATTGGAACTATAATACTGAAATTTAAAAAAAACACAGATGATTTTTTTTAAATGTATTTAACAGATATTTTTCAAGCAAGAAACTACTGGTGACAAGCCCTTTGCTGTTGCATCCCTTGGGGTACAGAATGTGTTCAGGGTACTATTCCAGCCTCAACACTTAGAGCAGTGCCTGCTATTGAGTCCTACCTGGCTTTGTTAAAGGAGGGAGGAAGGTGGGAGTGGGGGAAGCAAAGAATAAAAGGCTCTACACTCTAAGGACATAGTTCCCTCAGGGGAGGGACAGACACACATACATGGTCCTAGAGTCTAAAAGAAAATGCATGAATATCAGAGTATGAAAGATTGACAACTCAGGTTTGAACTTCAGCTTCTCTAGGTTCTAGCACATAGGCCACACAAATTCATCTCTGTTTTTTAGAGTCTTATTATTTAAAATAAAGCTAATAAATTCTATTTAATGTTATGAGAAGCTTTGAGTAGATAGATGATAGATATATAGAGATGGATGGATGGATGGATAGATAGATAGATAGATAGATAGATAGATAGATAGATAGATAGATAGATAGATGATAGACAGACATAACTTTTCTTCAAGTTTTCTCTCTGTGAAATACAGAATTTATCTGACTATCATGTGATGATAGAAACACCTCCAATGAACCCTTCCTTTTGCTTTTAGGTTGGACATGTTTATTAATATCAGATTTGAACTAAGCTCCATTAATCTAGAAGGCAGGATCCTTGGTCTTCATATGAAAGCAGTAAGAATATATATATTTTTTCCTTTAGAGAACTTATCTGTGAGAAGACACTTCAGGAATAAGAATTTAATGGCATAGTATTGAAGAGAAAGATTCTGCTTTTCATGATAAAATGGTTTATGAATTTTAAAGTGAGGTTTGTGAAAATTAAAAATTAAATAACATGGCTACAGTACTTAGAAGATTTCTAATTTAGAGCAGAGTAAAAAATATGAATGTAATTTTTACATGTCAAAAGTAGAAATTGCCAGTGAGATGGAGATTAATAGTTCTTTAGCTTTAATATCAGAGTTTCACAAAACTTCCACTCTGCAGCTGCAATATAGCTGAATTTTTCAATTCAAGAAGTATACTGGAGTACAGTTTTATAATCCCTGCAACTGAGAACTTGTTTTTCATTATCCAAAAAGGGTCTTTGAAAAGTGCACCATGGGGGGGTCAGTATTAAATATATGGCTGGAATTTTTCTTGATTGTTGGAATATTAGTTAAATGATGATTGTTAATGATACCATTTTAAACCATTACTAACATTTGTTAGGAAATGCTAGTTAATAGAGTATTGAAACTTGTCAAGCTGTCAGTATTGGTTCCATGGGTAGGTCATGGTGTTTCCCATATCATGTGCCTGTGGGCCTGGTGGTCTGTGTTCTAATTCTCTTCTGTCCTGTCTTCTCCAAGATCCATTTTATTTGTAAGATGAAGATAATCATCAACATGAATGCACCTCAGTGTGGCTTTGGAAGTAAGTACATTTCTAATATGTAAACATTGGCAAACTATAACACATGTTTAAATGAGAATAGAGAAGGATATATTCTCCAAAGTGTGCTTTTTAATAGCATATTTTAGAAAGAATAGATTGGCATGGTTTCAGTTAAGTCTTCAATAAAATATGGTATAGTGTAAGAGGAAAGCTATGGAAAGAATAATGAGCAAAGCATAGGGCAGAACTTTTAAAAAATGTGCTTTCTTCCTCCTCACACAAAGGGTCTGTCCCTTTTTTCTGCTCTGCTACTTCCTTCACCCTGATCTGACCTAGGACAGCCTCTGCATGAAGATCTGATCATTCTAGATGATACTTTGGGGAAGAGGCATTCTTTTCTTTACTCTTTTCTTTTCTTTCTTTCTTCTTTTTTTTTTTTTAATTATGTTCAGTTAGCCAACATAAGTCAAGCAGAGAAAGGCAATATTTTCAAGGGATCTTTGCAACTGTGGGAGACAGGGGAAGAGACTTCCATAATATACAGTTTTGAAGTAACTCTTTTGTTTTGCAAAGAAAGCCCCCCAAATTAAGAACATAGCCTGTGGCATGCATTGCCCATATAATTGGAGTTCAATAAATTTATCTTCTATGATTCACTTTGATTATAGTAAAATCAAAATGAAAATATTGGTCTCTCATCTACAGACTCTGAGTTAGTATGAGTGTGGAATAGCAAAATGTTAGGTATACTGAAGCTGCTTCCCCACCTCGCCCCCTCAAAAAATAATAATAAAAGCAAGAAAACTTGAAAATTTTTGGATAATTGATAAAAGTCTTGAAGACACTCATTTTTTTTCATCTTGCCTATTCTTCAGCAGAAATTTAGGTAAATACTTCTCATGTAATTCATGAAAGGAGATAATTAAAGGTGATGTTTTTATCCTGGGTTTCTATCTACCATTTGTCTGAGAAATTTAGAATTATTCTGCAGGAGTGTCAATTTTCTGGCAAGTTCTGTTACTCCAAAACCCTGTTAAGAATTCTTAGCCTTTAGTATCCAAAATCTGTATAAAACTTATCAAACTCAATACCCAAAGAACAAATAATCCAGACAAGAAATGAGCAGAAGACATGAACAGACATTTTTCCAAAGAAGACAAACAAAGGGCCAATAGAAAAAATGTTCAATATCATAACTCAGCATCAGGGAAATACATTCAAAACCACAATGAAATACCACCTCACAGAATGATTAAAGTCAACAAATCAGGAAATGACAGATATTGGTAAGATTGTGGAGGAAGGGGAAACAGCTTACAGTGTTGGTAGGAATGCAAACTGGTACAGCCACTCTGGAAAGAAGTATAGAGCTTCTTCAAAAATTTGAAAATAGAGCTACCCTATGACCCAACAATTACACTACTGGGTATTAACCCCAAAGATACAAATTTACTATCCAAAGGGGCACCTGCACCCCAATGTTTATAACAACAATGTCTACAAGAGTCAAACTATAGAAAAAACACAGATGCCCATTAACAGATGAATTGATTGAGAAGATGTGGTATATATAAATATATAATGGAATATTATTCAACCATCAAAATGAAGTCTTGCCATTTGCAATGATGTGGATGGAACTAGAGGGTATTTTGCTAAGCAAAATAAGTTAATCAGTGGAAGACAATGATATGATTTCACTCATATGTGGACTTTAAGAAACAAAACAGAGGAATCATAGGGGAAGGGAAGGAAAAATAAAAATCAAGACAAAATCAGAGAGGGAGACAAACCACAAGAGAATCTTAATCAAAAGAAACAAATTGAAGGTTGTGGGAGGGGATGGAAGGGGGGAGAATAGGGTAACAGGGTGATGGACATTAAGGAGGTACTTAATGTAATGAGCACTGGATATTATATAAGGCTGATGAATCACTGAACTCTACCTCTGAAACTAATAGTATACCATATGCTAATTAACTGCAGTTAAATTAAAAAAAAATTCTGAGCCTTCCATCTTACCACCCCTATGACTTTTAGAAGTACTGACTTTCTCTCACTGTAAAGTTCTTAGCCAGGCTTTCATTTCTGCTCACTAAAGTTATATAATCTAATAAAATGGTGTAAATTGAATTTCCACAAAGCCCTAATTTCTATTTATTAAATATAAACTTCCAAAGGACAGAATGTAAATCAGATATCATATTCAGGTTTTTGTTTTGTTTTGTTTTTGAACCATTTTCAACTACCATCAGAAAATACTTCATTCTCTGCTAAGGAAATGATGAAAAAGAAAAATAACCTGGGGGTAAAACATTGCCTGATTTCAAGGTTTATTACAAAGCTGTGATCACCAAGACAACATGATACTGGCACAAAAACAGACACATAGACCAATGGAACAAAGTAGAGAGCCCAGAGATGGACCCTCAATTCTGTGTTCAAATAATTTTTGACAAAGCAAGAAAAAATATCCAGTGGAAAAAAGACAATCTCTTCAATAAATGGTGCTAGGAAAATTGGACAGCTATGTATAGAAGAATGAAACTCGACCATTCTCTCACATCATATACAAAGATAAACTTAAAATGGGTGAAAGACCTCAACATGAGACAGGAATCAATTAAAATCCTGGAAGAGAACATAGGCATAACCTCTTCAACAGTGGTCACAGCAAATTCTTTCAAGACATGTCTCCAAAGGCAAAGGAAACAAAAATGAAAATGAACTTTTGGAACTTTATCAAGATAGAAAGCTTCTGCACAGCAAAGGAACCAGTCAATAAAACAAAGAGGTAACCCACAGACTGGGAGAAGATATTCTCAAATGACACTACAGACAAAGGGCTGATATCCAAGATCTATAAAGAACTTCTCCAATTCAGTACCCAAAAAAAAACCAGATAATCATGTCAAACAATGGGCAGAAGACATGAACAGACACTTCTCCAATGAAGGCATACAAATGACTAGCAGTCACATGGAAAACATTGGCTATCAGGGAAATTCAAATCAAAACCACATTGATATGCCACCTTATACCAGTTAGAATGGCAAAGATTAACAAGGAAAGAAACAACAAATCTTGGAGAGGATGTGGAGAAAGGGGAACCCTCTTGCACTGTTGGTGGGAATGCAAATTGGTACAGCCATTTTGGAAAACAGTGTGGAGAATCCTCAGAATATTAAAAACAGAGATACCCTATGACCCAGCAATTGCATTACTGGGTATTTATTCCAAATATACAGATATAGTGAAAAGAAGGGCCATAAGTACCCCAGTGTTCATAGCAGCAATGTCCACAATAGCCAAACTGTGGAATGAGCTGAGATGCCCTTCAACAGAAGAATGGATAAGAAAGATGTGGTCCATGTATATAGTGGAATATTACTCAGCCGTCAGAAAGGATGAATACCCAGCTTTTCTATCAACATGGACGGGACTGGAGGAGATTATGCTGAGTGAAATAAGTGAAGCAGAGAAAGTCAATTATCATTGGTTTCACTTACTTGTGGAACATGAAGAATAACCTGAAGTACATTAGGAGAAGGAAAGGAAAAGTGAATTGGGGCAAATTGGACGGGGAGATGAACTATGAGAGACTGTGGAGTCTGAGAAACAATCTAAGGGCTTTAAAGGGTGGGTAGGAGAATGGGGGAGCCTGGTGGTGGGTATTAAGGAGGACATGTGTTGCATGGAGCACTGGGTGTTGTACATAAACAATGAATCTTGGAACACTGCATCAAAAACTATGATGTATTTTATGGTGATTAACATAACACAATAAAAAATATATATATTAAAAAAGGAAGATACCATGATTGTAAATATTTTTGCACCCGACATAGGAGCACTCAAATACATAAAGCAGCTAATAACAAATGTAAAGGAAGTAAGCAATAGTAATACAGTAATACTAGGGAGCTTTAATACCCCCACTTAAATCAATAGACAGAATACTCAAACAGAAAATCAACAACAATAGTTTTGAATGACATATTGGAGCAGATGGATCTAGCAGATACATTCAGAAAGTTCCATCCTAGAACAGTGAAATGCACATTCTTTTCAAGTGCACATGGAACATTCTCCAGAATAGATGACATAATAGGTAACAGAACAAATCTCAACAAATATAAAAAGATCAGAGTCACACCATGCATCTTTTCTGACCACAATGCTACAAAACTAGACATTAACCCTAATAAAAAATCTGGAAAGAACACAAATACATACAGGTTAAATAATAATGAATGAGTTAACCAAAAAATCAAAGATAAAGTCAAAAATATATGGAGACAAATGAAAATAAAAACATGACAGTCCAAAGTATTTGGGATAGGGCAACAGCTTTTATAAGAGGGAAATTTATAGCAATTCAGGCCTACCTTAAGAAGCAAGAAATATCTCAAACAACCTAACCTTATACCTAAAGGAGCTAGAGAAAGAAAAAACAAGATGCAAACCAATAGAAAGAAGGGAATAAGAAAGATTAAGGAAGAAATAAATGAAATAGAAACTAAGAAAACAGTAGGACAGATCAATGAAACCATGAGCTAGTTCTTTGAAAATATAACAAAATTGATAAACCTTTAGCCAGAATCTTAAAAAAAAAAAAGAATTCATTCGCACACAATCAAAAATGAAAGTGGAGAAATAACAACTGACACCACAGAAATGCAATGGATTATAAGACAATGTTATGAAAAAATATATGTCGACAAATCAAAAAATTGGACAACCCAAAGAAAAGGGATAAATTCCTAGAAATTTAGGAATTTTATGCATGCCTGGGTGGCTCAGTCGGTTAAGCGACTGCCTTCAGCTCAGGTCATGATCTTGGACTCCCGGGATTGAGTTCCACATTGGGCTCCCGTCTGACCTTCTACCCTCTCATGCTCTCTCTCTCTTTCTCTGTCTCTCTTAAACAAACAAACAAACAAATACTTTTTAAAGTTTAATTTAAAAAAGGAAAGAAATATATAACCTCCCAAAACTGAATCAAGAAGAAATAGAAAATTAGAACTCGCCAGTTACCATGAATCAAATTGAAGTAGTAATCAAAAAATTCCCAATAAACAAATTCCAAGATCAGACAGTTTCACAGGTGAATTCTACCAAACATCTAAAGAAGAATTAATATCTTTTCTCTCAAATTATTCTAAAGATTAGAAGAGGAAGGGAAGCTCCCAAATTCATTCAATGAGACTGGCATTACCTGATACCAAATCCAGATAAAGACAGTACAAAAGAAAATAACTACAGGCCAATATCTCTGATGAACATAAATGTAGACATACTCAACAAAATATTAGCAAACCAAATCCAATAAGAATTTTAAAAAGTCATTTACTACAATCAAGTGGAATTTATTCCTAGCATGCAAGGGTAGTTCAGTGTTCACAAATAAATCAATGTAATATATCATATCCGTAAGAGAAAGTGCAAAGAACATATGATCATTTCAGTCCATGCAGAAGAAATATTTGACTAAGTACACCACCCATTCATGATAAAAACCCTCAAAGGGTTGCCTGGGTGGTTCAGTCATTAAGCATCTGCCTTCTGCTCAGGTCATGATCCCGGGGTCCCGAGATCAAGTCCTGCATCGGGCTCCGGGCTCAGCGGGAGGCCTGCTTCTCCCTCTCTCATGCCCTTCTGCCTGTATTGTCTCTCTAGCTGTTTATCTCTGTTAAATAAATAAATAAAATCTTTAAAAAAAATCAACAAAGTAGGTTTAGAGGGAAGATACATCAACATAATAAAGACCATATGTGAAAAACCCACAGGTAACATCGTACTCAATAGTGAAAAACTGGGAGCTTTTCCCCTAAGCTTTTGAAACAAGACAAGGATGTCCACTCTCACCAATTTTATTCAATATATTGCTGGAAATCCTAGCCACAGCAGTCAAACAAGAAAAAGAATTAAAAACCATCCAAGTTGGTCAAGAAGAAGTAAAATTTTCACTATTTGCAGATGACATGATATTATATATAGAAAATCCCAAAGACTCCATCAAAAACTACTAGAAGTGGTAAGTGAATCCAGTAGAGTTGTAGTATACAAACTTAGTATCCAGAAATCAATTGCATTACTATACAGTAATAATGGAATAGCAGAAGAAGAAATTAAGAAAATAATCCCATTTACAATGAACCCAAAATAATAAAATACCAAGGAATAAATTTAACCAAGGATGTGAAAGACCTGTACTCTGAAAACTATAAAAGAATGATGAAAGAAATTGAAGGTAATAAGAACACATGGAAAGATATTCCATGTTCATAAACTAGAACAAATATAGTTAAAATGGCCATACTTCCCAAAGCAATCTATATATTTAATGCAATTATTAATAAAATACCCAAAAGTATTTTTACAGAACTAGGACAAATAATCCTCATTTATATGAGAACACAAAAGACCTCAAATGGGGCACCTGGGTGGCTCAGTTGGTTAAACGACTGCCTTTGGCTCAGGGCATGATCCCGGAGACCCGGGATCGAGCCCCACATCGGGCTCCCTGCTCGGCAGGATGCCTGCTTCTCCCTCTCTCATTCCCCTTGCTTGTGTTCTCTCTCTGGCTGTATTTCTCTCTGTCAAATAAATAAATAAAATCTTAAAAAAAAAAAGACCTCAAAGAGCCTAAGCAATCTTAAAAAAAAGAAGAACAAAACTGGAAGGATTAAAAACCCAGATTTCAAGATATATTACAAAACTGTAGCGATAAAAAAAAAAAAAACCTGTAGCAATCAAAACACTATGAAACAGGCAAAAATATAGTATGGATTACTAGAACAGAATAGAGAGCCCATAAATAAATGCACAATTTTATGAACAATTAATCTTCAACAAAGGAGGCACAAATATACCATAAGCAAGACAGCCTCTTCCACAAATAGTGCTGGGAAAACTGGATAACTGCATGTAAAAGAATGAAATTGGACCAGTTTCCTACACCATGCACAAAGTTAAACTCAAAATGGATTAAAGACCCAAATGTGAGACCTGAAACCTTAAAAATCCTAGAAGAGAGCACAGGTAGTAATTAATCTCACAGGAGTCATAGTGACATTTTTCTAGATATCTCTCCTGTAGCAAAAAAAAAAAAAAAAAAAAAAGGGGGATTACATCAAAGGTAAAAGCTTCTTGATAGCATAAGAAAGCAATCATCAGGAAACCAAAGACAACCTACTGAATGGGAGAAGATATTTGCAAATGACATTTCAAATAAGGGTTTAATATCCAAAATATATAAAGGATATATGCAAGTCAGCAGACACAAACAATCCAATTAAAAAGTGGGCAAAAGGCATGAATAGATGTTTTTCCAAGGAAGACGTACAGATGGCCAACACATACATGAAAAGATGTTCAAAAATACTGATCGTCAGGGAAATGCAGATATAACTCATAATGTAATATCAGCTCACACCCATCAGAGTGACTAAAATGAAAAACAGGAAACCAACAAATGTTGACGAGGTTGTGGAGAAAAAGGAGCCCTTGTGCACTTTTGGTGCGAATGCCAACTGGAACAGCCACTGTAGAAAACGTTATAGAAGTTCCTCAAAAAATTAAAGATAGAAATACGGCATGATTTAGTAATTCACTACTGGGTGATTACCCAAAGATTGCAGAAACAAAAATATCAATTTAAAAAGATATATACACCTTTATGTTTATTACAGTATTATTTGCAATAGTAACCATATGGGAGCAACCCAAGTGTCCATCGATAGATGAATGGATAAAGATGTGGTATATATACACAATGGATTATTACTCAGCCATAAAAAAGAATGAAATCTTGCCATTTGCAACAACATGGATGGATCTAGAGGGTATAATGCTAAGTGAAATGAGTCAGTGAGAGAAAGACAGATACCTATGAGTTCACTCATATGTGGAGTTTAAGAAACAAAACAAATGAACAAAGAAAAAAACAAAAAAGACTCTTGAATATTTGAGAATAAATCAGAGGGGCAGTCAGCAGGGGGGTGGTTGACATAGGTGAAGGAGATTAAGAATACACTTATCCTTATGAGCCCTCAGTAATATAGAGAATTGCTGAATCACTGATTGTACACCTACAACTAACATAACACTTTTTGTTAAAAATATTGTCATCATAATGTCATAAAGAAAAGAGATCAGACTGCAACTTGCAAATGAGACATTTTTTCCACTTATATTTCATTAAGCGAAGCAAGTCATATAACCAAACTGAATAGTAGTGGAGCAGTAAGGAAAGTGTAATTCTTCCCTAGGAAATAGCATCAAATATTTTTGAAAGACTTCCACCAACTGCTAATATTAGCTGGGAGCCAGACACTGTACTAGACATTTACAGATATTAATTCTAATCTTCATAATAATCTTAATCTTAGCGTATGGGGATTTTTTTTTAATATTTTATTTATTTGACAGAGAGAAACACAGCCAGAGAGGGAACACAAGCAGGGGGAGTGAGAGAGGGAGAAGCAGGCTTCCTGCCGAGCAGAGAGCCCGATGTGAGACTTGATCCCGGGTCTCCGGAATCCTGACCTGAGCGGAAGGCAGTCGTTTAACCAACTGAGCCACCCAGGTGCCCCAGAGTATGGGGATTTTTAATCTTTATTTTGAAGAAGAGGAAAAAAGCTCATCTCTTTGCCTATGCTCACACATCTGGAAATGGAAGTCTAGGACTAGATCTAGATCTGTCTGAGCTGTATCTCAAGCAGGGCACTCACTGTAATCAGTATTTTTTTGAAAAGGAACAAAAACCCATCAGGCTCCTCAAAATCTATGAGTGAAGAATCCAGTTGATGAGACTGTATAACCCGTATTTTTCCAAACATGGAAATACCTCTCCTTAAAATTATCATCTAGGAGAGGAAATTAAATTCATTAATTAGAGTACTTGTACTTGCAATAATATACATACCTTCAAATTTCAGCAAATTAACACAATGAAATTAGTTTTCTTACTCTTGTAATCCCCGGTGTGAGCATTCCTGGTGACCTGGAGACTTCTTTCCCTCCTGGTTCAGGAATGCAGGTTATTTCTGTGTTGTTGCTACACTGTCTCCTGGGACCTTAGGATCCTCTGCATCCAATGGATGAGAAAATAGAAACTGAAGACATACATGCTTTTCATCTACCTTTCCCTAGATGTGACACATGTTACTGCTATTCCCATTCTAGTAGCAAGATCTGGTCATGTGTCCCCATTTATACCCAAGGATCACTGGGAAACGTAGTCCTTGATAGACAGCCATTGTCTGTAATAATTTTATATTATGGAAGAGGGTTCATGAAATTTTGGTGAATTTAGAGGCCCCTCTGCCACACAGGATATAGTCATGTTTTATGATGATATAAACTAGAACATGAATTAGTTCCCAGAAGAGATGCAAATATATTTCAGTCCATGAAGTATTTGTTTCTTGTTTCCTTTCTCCAAATGCCACCAATTAAATATAATATGCTTTTGCTAAGAAATCTATTAAATGGCCTTCCAGATGTTTTACTAGATACCATTAGGGTAATAGGGTAAAATCAAGAATGATATGTTTTCTTCCCTCAAAGGCATGCCATGGGTTTCTCCCATTTGAATGCCAAATCCAGGGACAGAAGGAATTCTGCTTGAATTTCATCCACAGCTGGGCAAGTAGCTGGAGGAGATCGTGTTCTCACATGTGAAATGGAAATAATGATGTACCTGGCTGGCATGTAAATGGCGTTAAAATTAGATGAGGATTATAAACCCTTGTGAAGAAGGGAATTACATGGACTGTTTATTGTCTCACTTCCTTTCCATAAACCCAGAGGGACTAGTGCATATGAATATTGGCAGAGCCTGGCTTCTGAACACAAAATGCAAATTTAAGGAAACCCATCCAGCTCTATTTACATAATCATGGCAAAATGTAAAATGCTTACCTTATAGAATTGAAATGTAAAGATGAGGATCATGAGTAATTTGCTCATTATTCCTCCCTAATTCCCTAAAACCCTAACTTGCATAATTTTCTTACTCTACCCACAGTTAGGAAATCAAACCCAAGCACTCGGGAATTGGTAGTCTACTGTCCTAATTTAATCAATCCATGACTGAAATCAAGGAAGAGAATATGAATTACTATGCATAACTCTAGGGGGGAAGGGGCATTTTTTATTAGATTTACGGTAAAAATTTTCCCTTTATATCTAAAGCGGCCCTCCTCAAACACACCTGAGGATAAATAGGAACCCAGAACAGGTACAGAACAAATTAAAGGACTTAACCTGCTTTTCAAACTTGAGCATGCCTCTGAATCCCCTGCTGAGCTTACTAAAACACACATTTCTGCGCCCTGCCCTCAAAGATTCTTATTTAATGGGTCTGAGGTGGAGGGTGCTGAGAGATTACACTTATAAGAATTCCAAGGTGAGGGGCGCCTGGGTGGCTCAGTTGGTTGGGCGACTGCCTTCGGCTCAGGTCATGATCCTGGAGACCGGGGATCGAGTCCCGCATTGGGCTCCCTGCTCGGCGGGAAGCCTGCTTCCCCTCTCTCAGTCCCTCTGCTTGTGTTCCCTCTCTGGCTGTGTTTCTCTCTGTCAAATAAATAAAATCTTTTAAAAAAAAAGTTAAAAAAAAAAA